>JAODAL010019150.1:0-72848 GCA_025379985.1 Phyllomedusa bahiana
AAATGTTAGACACTTTTAGTAAAGTTGGGTTTTTCCATATTTTTAAATTTCTGCAATTTGTGTAGTATATAGAGCAGTATTTTTATGGGATACCTTATTAAATGTTAAAGGGGTTGTCTCACTACATGGATTGATTTTTATGTTAAAGATCTTGCAAAAACAAATCACTTTGCAATATATGTCCATTAACAGTGTCCTACCTATTCCTAGATATCCCCTCTTGTATGGGCTGCATCAGCTCCTCAGGTCACTATAGCTAAAGACCTGTTTGATCTATCCTGATAGGCTGCCAGCACTGGTTGCTATAGCTACAGACCTGGCTTCTACTGCAGCCTAGCAGAAGCCAGTAAACACGCCCCTGAATTCAAAGTGAAACCAAGAAAACAGGACTGAGGAGATGAATCAATGTAGTGAAACAACCCTTTTAAGTTTTAAGTGGTTAGTACCTAAGATAGCATTCACTCCTTGCCAAAGTGATTTTATGGCTACACCAGGCATAAACGTTGATGTCAGTAATTTTTCACCACTGGATTTTTTAATAATTATTGTTTAAGTCTCTGACCAAGTGGTGGACCATATTGTAAAGGAAACACATGTGTATGCCACATAGTACAACACTCCCACACATACAAGAGTAATATTTTTCTTTGGAGGGTGTGGGGGTCAAACCCTTAACATGGAGATCGTAGAAAAACCTTCAATTTGGTCTTATTGGACATCAAATGCCATATATGCCATCCCAATTTCTTCTGCTATTATGTCGCGAACCAGGTACGAAATTATTTTTGCATTTTAATGACAACCTCCAGATACCCCCTTCCAGCAACAAAAGTCATAACCAGCTATATAAACTACGGCCCTTCCTAAGTTTTTTTAAATTACTTTTTTTTTTTTTTTTTTTTAGGAGCATATACCCCTGACTTGACTGAATTTTTAAAGTGCGCTTTCTCTTTCTGCCAGTTTATACCCTCCAAAAGTGCAAAATATGGAGTGAAAATATAGAAGTTATGTGAAAGCACCAATGGATACACCTCAGCTTTTAAAATTTATGAAGGGAGGGACCATGAATTTAAGTGAAACACAAGCGGTCAGAGAACGTGTGACCTCTGCAGAAAAACAAAAGCCTGTGTGTGTGATCGGTTACAAATCTATGGGTGGAGGGTGGATTTGTATGACCAGATGTTACAACCTTACCTGGTAAAAAGAAAAACCAGGGTGTGGTATAAAAAAAAAAAGTAACTATATACCTCAGCAAGGTAGCGATGCACAATGCATTTGACCTCTATAAACATAAAAACAAGGGGCAGGGATTAATTTCTTGAATTTCAAGAAAAAGTCATTGAAAAACTCCTATTTGAATCCCCCAGACCAAAGCGTACATAATAAATTAGAAGATGTGTGCCTGCTTGTCAAAAGAGATTTACACAATATCTCTTCAACGGAGAGCCAAAACCATCCTAAAAAAAAAAAGGTGTGCCAGTCTGTATCAAACAAGGACGGCGAAGTAAAACTTGGTATTATTGTTCTGCTTGTCCGTCCCAACCCGGCCTATATGTAACTCCATGTTTTGAAATGTATCATACTGTATTCATTTTCTACTAAATTATGAATTTGAAACAGTGCAAGTTTTTTTTGTGCAGATATTTTTTCAGAGTAGCAACTTAAATTTAAGTGAAGTTCATTAAGGAAATTATTTTTATAACTTTTTGGGGATGGAGAGGAGTCCACTTTTCAGACGACTCACTTCGGAAGGGGGCCTAAAATTAATTCAAGCTGGAAAGCCAGTGGTTGCTCCTTTACCTGTGAGCCTTGTCATGTGTCCAGGCATAAGATTAGGGCTTCTATTTCTGAACAAAGAAGAAACAGGGTGATACATTTTGGGGTTCAGTTCTTCATTTTTATGTATATTGTCCAAAACAGTTTGTTTAAATTGACACATTTGTCCCCAAAAAAAAAAGAAGAAATTTACATTTTTTTTTCACGTTTTACACTAATTTTCATTAAAAAAAAAACCTGTGGGGCCAAAAAACTCAATTTTTCCCTAGATGAATACATGTAGGGGTGTATTTTTCAAAATGGGGTCTTTTCTGGGGAGGGGGTGTCATTCTTTAGGCAGCTTACCTTTAGAATTGTCCAACGCCCCATTTTCCTGCTAAATTTGTGTTCTGAAAGCCAAATAGTGTTCCGTTACCGTTAAGCCCTGTTGTGTCTCCAGACATACAGTGGGGCAAAAAAAAAGGATTTAGTCAGCCACTAATTGTGCAAGTTCTCCCATGAGAGATGCATGTAATTGACATCTTATGCAGACATCAACTATGAGAGAAAAAATGATAAAACAAATCCATTAAAATCACATTGTCTGATTTGGAAATAATTAATTTGCAGATTTTGGTGGAAAAGAAGTATTTGGTCAATAACAAAAGTTCATCTCAATACTTTGTTATATATCCATGTCTGCATTAAAAAAACTTTTATGGCTCCCCTGCCGGTATCTGCTTCATCCCGGTTGCTTGTCTCGCTGACTTGTTCCCACTCGTACACTCTCCCGGACAATCCGTAGCTCCACGCCCTGCAGAGGCGATGCATACAACATCCAGATCCGGGCAATAGTGAAACGAGTAATCTTTATTATGACACACAAAGTAGTACAGCAGTACAAAGTGGGCTAGAAACAGGTAAACCCTGCTAACGCGTTTCAAGCAGCAAAGCTCTTGGTCACAGCTATTAAAATAGAAAACTTTCCAGGTTTAAAAACAACTTCTAGCCAATAGAACATCACAATAGTATTTGCATCACTTCCTATGCTAAGGCAAACCATTTAAAGGGACAAGGCAATAAATTAAATGGAAAGCATCAATAAATATACAACAACTGTCACCTGCTGTAATTTGTATAAACAAGTAAAAAAAAAAAAACTTTAGTATTCAGTGATGCTGAGAGTGAGAGGGAACACGGTACATTTAAATTCTTGAATTGTGACAGTCATCATGTTATATACACAGCATGAATGCATAGTGTGCAATAAAAAATATGTTGGCAGCACCACAAGAAAATTGAAAGTAAGAATAGCTGAGCACCTCTAGAGTATAAAAAAACAATCATCTTCATATGTCAGGAGTAGCAAAACATTTTTTGGAATTCCACAAGGGAGACTGCTCTAGTTTTGTTTTTTATGCTATTGAACAGGTAAAGAAGTCTTATGATAGAGGTGATTGGGCCTGCAAGGTTAGATACTGGGAAGCATATTGGATATTGAATTTAGGAACTAGAGCCCCACAGGCATTTAACTATAGGACAGATTTGTTGTATTTTTTATTGATGCTTTCCATTTAATTTATTGTCTGCATAGGAAGTGATGCAAATACTATTGTGATGTTCTATTGGCTAGACGTGGTTTTTAAACCTGGAAAGTTTTCCATTTTAATAGCTGTGACCAAGAGCTTTGCTGCTTGAAACGTGTTAGCAGGGTTTACCTGTTTCTAGCCCACTTTGTACTGCTGTACTACTTTGTGTGTCATAATAAAGATTACTTGTTTCACTATTGCCCAGATCTGGATGTTGTATGCATCGCTTCTGCAGGGCGTTGCAGCTGCCGTCTGTCTCTTACTTTGTTATATAGCCTTTGTTGGCAATGACAGAGTTCAAACATTTTCTGTAAGTCTTCACAAGGTTGGCACACACTGTTGCTGGTATGTTGGCCCATTCCTCCATGCAGATCTCCTCTAGAGCAGTGATGTTTTAGGGCTGTCGCGGTCAACTCCCTCCAAAGGTTTTCTATGCGGTTGAGATCTGGAGACTGGCTAGGCCACTCCAGGAGCTTGAAATGTTTCTTACAAAGCCACTTCTTCATTGCACTGGTGGTGTATTGGCCATTGTCATGCTAAAAGCCCACCCAAATTTAATTTTCAATGCCCTTGTGAGGAAGGAGGTCTGCACTAAAAATTCAGATACAAAGGGCCCCATTCATTCTTTCATGTACAGGGTCAGTGTCCTGGTTCCTTTTCAGAGAAACCCCCCCAAAGCATGTGTTTTACCCCCCTGCTTCACAGTAGGCAGGTATTCTTTGGGTGCAACTCAGCATTTTCCCCCAAACACCCGAGTTGTGTTTTTCCAAACAGTTTACTTTGGTTTCATCTGATCTTTTGACATGCACCAATATTTTGGATATTCAAAAGCTTTAGCAAAATTCGACAGGCCCGGATTTTATGGCTTAAGCAGGGGGGGCAGTCTGGCATTGCAGGATCTGAGTCCCCGGCGACGTAGTGTTAATTTTTGGTAGCTTTGTTCATGGCCCAGTTCTCTGCAGGTCATTTACTAAGTCCCCCCGTGTGGCTCTGGGATTTTTGCGAATGTTCTTGTGATCATTTTGACTGAATGGGGGAGATCTTGCGTAGAGCTCCAAATGAAGGGGGAATTTTTAGTGGGTTTTAGGGCTTCCATTTTTAATTTTTGCTTCCACAGTTGTTTCTTCACACCAAGCTCCTTGCCTATTGCAGATCAGTTTTCACGCTGGGGCAGGGCTACAATTTTGTTTCTGGTGTCCTTCGCCAGCTCTTTGGTCTTCACCATAGTGGAGTTTGGCTATTTGAGGTTGTGGACAAGTGTCTTTTATACTGGTAAGTTCAAACAGGTGCCATTACTACAGAGAGGTGAATAAGTGGCTCAAAAATTGGTGTAGGAAAGAGGGATTTGGGTTTTTGACGAACTGGGCTGACTTCTGTCTTAGCTACAGACTCTATGTAGGGATGGCTGCATAAAATGGGGGGTGCAGCTGTATTGGGGGACAAAATGGCCAGGAAGTTGGAGGAATATTTAAACTAGGGAGTGGGGGGGAGGGTAATTAAAAAGATAGCATGCAAATAGTGAAGATAGAGAGCTGGGAATTAGGAATAAAACAGGGGGTGGAGTGGAAGGGAGGGGCTGTAGCAATAGTTACAAACATCAGGGAGAAAGGAATAAAAACTGGAAAATCTCTAAATTGCATGCTAACCAATGCCAGGAGTCTGACCAACAAAATAAATGAACTAGAATTACTAATAGCTGAAGAAAATATGACAGTGGGGACAACAGAGACATGGCTGGACGAGAGCTACGACTGGGAGGTTAACTTACAGGGTTACAGTCTATTTAGAGGGATCGTAAAAAATCGGAAGGGGGGAGGTGTATTTTCTCTATGTAAAATCCTGTCTAAGCCAACACTGCGGGAAGATATAAAGGGATAGGTAATGAACATGTGGATCATTATGGGGAAATATACATGGGGGTAACAATAACAATATAACTAATAGGGGTCTGTTATAGGCCCCCAAATATAACAACCCATGAAGATGTACTCTCAGGCAAATAGATTTAGGCGGCTAATCAGAATGAGGTTATTATTATGGGCGACTTTTAAATATCCAGACATCAATTGGGAATCTGAAACCTGTAGCTCCCATAAAGGAAACAGGTTTTTGTCAATAACTAATGATAATTACCTTTGCCAAATGGTGCAAGAACCGACTAGAAGATAAGGCCCCATCTAGGATTTAATATTGACTAATAGACCTGAACAGGTGTAACAAGGTTCAGGTGTGGGCACCTAGGAGAATAGCGACATAATATAATATATTTCGTATATCTTTCAATAGATGTTTTTTGTCCCAAGGAGCCACAAAACAATTTTAGGAAGGATAATTTTATTCTGCTTTGGGAGGGACATAACTTATGGTAATAAAATAATTAGAAACAGGGAAAAACCCAATGTGGATCAACAGGGATGTAAAAAGGGCAAAAAAAAAACAAAAATAAAGTGTTTACACTCTATTAAAAACAGGAGGGTAGTTGAAGTGGCGCTTAAGAAGCTATAGGGAAAAAAATAAAGTGTGTAAATAAAGATAAAAAGGTAGCAAAGTGGAAACGGAAAAAGACCGTTTATCGCTATAGAAAGTAACACTAACCCAAAATTGTGTTTTACTATATAAAAATAGTTAAAAAGATTTAAAACAGAAAATGTTGGCCCTTTTTGTAAATACTGTGAGAGAAGGACAGTAGAGGGCGATGAGAAAAAAGCAAACCTATTAAATTACTTTTTACTCCACTGTTTTTACCGAGGAGGATGAGCTTTCCTGTTGAACAGAGGGATTGAGTTAATTCAACTTTAAAAGTTCTTGTATAAACCAGGAAGAAGTGCAGCTCACGTCTTAAGAAGATTAAACTAAAACAAAATCCCCAGTCCAGATGGCATACATCCACTGTTGTCCTAAGGGGCTTAAGTGATGTCATAGATAGGCACCTATTATTATTATTTATGGGAAATATCTGTCTAATAAAAGGGGTCTTGTCCAAAGGATTGGCGCATAGCAAATGTGGTGCCAATATTCAAAAAGGGGTCAAAAAGTGATAGGAAAAATCTATAGGCCAGTATGTTGACTTGTTGTAGGTAAAATTTATGAAGGTTCTCTCAGAGGATGCTATCCTGGAGTATTCACTGAAAATAAATGGTAGAACGCACGTTCCAGGCATGGGTTTAGGACAGGATCGGTCCTGTAGACTATTCTCATCAGCTCTATGAGGAAGTCAGTGCTAGACAGGATAGGGGTGAGGCAGTGGTTGTCATTATATAGATTTTTCTAAAGCATTTTGAAAAGCGGATGTCCACATAAAATGGTTGGTAAAAAATGAGAAATGTTGGACGTGGGGGAAAATGTGTGGCAAGTGGTTAAGCAATGGCCTACCGATAGAAAACAAAGGGTGTGTAATTACCTATTACATACTCTGACTGGATTCTGTTACTAGTGGGGTACCACAAGGGTCAGTATTGGGCCCTATCATCTTAATCCATTTTCATTTAACGATCTTACACATGGATTGCACAGTACGGGAAATATCGATCTTTGCACGACGTACTAAGCTTTGTAAAGTAATCTAACACAATATAGAGGATTATTGTGTTATTACAATGGGTTAATCCCTGGATAAGTTGGAGGCTGGGCAGGGATATGGCACAGAGAAGTTTTAACACGATAAAGTCAAGGTTATGCACATGGGGAGGGAAAAATCCATTACATGGCTTACATGTTAAATGGAAAAGGCGGGTAAAAGTGACATGGGAAGGACTGGGGAATCCTGGTGGTCTGTTAAACTTAATTGTAGCAGCCAGTGTTCAGACAGCAGCTGCCAAGGCAAATAGGATCATGGAGTGCATTAAAAGGGGCATAGGAGGCTCTTGATGAGAACATTATTCTTCCCATTATAAAGTCACTGGATAGACCACACATGGTATATTGTGTTACAGTTTTGGGCACAGGTGCACGGAAAGACATTGTAGAGCTTGAACAGTACAAAAGAAGGGCGAACACCAAATAATAAAGGGATGAGTGGACTTCATACCCAGAATATGATTAGCAAGATTAGGGTTATTTTAGTTGTAGAGAAAAGGACGCTTCGGGGGGACATAATAAATATGTTTTAAAGATATTAAGGGCCCATATAGAGATCTCAATATAGTATTTATTTATACCGAGGACTGTATCTTTTGAAACCAAGGGGGCATCTTCTACGTCTTGTCGGAACGACGTTTCTACATATACATAGAAAAGGGGTTCCTTTATTGTAGAGCGGTGACGATGTGGAACTCCTCGGACCAGCAGGGATATTGTCATGGTGAATCGACTAACAGAGTTCAAGATGGGCTTCGATGCATTTTGGAGTGTGTAATCATACCAAGTTATAGTGACCTAGGATTCTGTAAGAGGGTCTAGGATACATTTCTAGATGTAATATTAACAAGTTATAGGACTAGGATTCTGGAGAGGGTCGTTGTTCCAGGGATTTGATTCGATTGCCAAGATTTGGAAGGCTGGTAGGATTTTTTTCCACCTAACCAATTCTTTGGGGGGAAAGGACAATTTGGCTTCTACCTTTGGGGTTTTTGCCTTCTAGATCAACAATTTTATCCCTTTAGCAACTCTTTAGCACAATTGGCTGAAACTGGGATGGACGTATGTCTTTTTGCGGCCTGACAAACAATATGTAATTTTGTGTTCATTAGTTGAGGTCTACTTACGAATCCTGGTCAACAACAGGCCTTTCTTCTTTTTAAGTGGAAAACTTGCTCAATTGGTGGTTGATAATACTTTTTTTCCCCCCACTATATACATTTTAGGGCTACAATGGGGATATATATTTCGGTACACAAGAGAAAACAGGGTTGGTACATTTTGGGGTGCATTTCTTCATTTTTATGTACAGTTGGAAACCATGAGGTTTACTACATGCTTAATAAGAGGACAAATTTGATGTTTTTGTCACTACTCGGAATTGAAATACAGAATAATTATTTTATGGTCATATTCGGTTTACCAAATTTATTTTTATTTGCCAAATGCCTGAATAATATAATGAGAGTAGTATTTAAGGCATTTTTATTAACTTTCTGCAATACAATAATTCAAAGTTTACATTCCATCTTTCATTAGTATTTTGGTAGCATTGCCTTTAATCCTTTTGGATATTCGACAAGTTTCTCTCAACTAGTTCGTAGGAATTTTGGCCATTTCTCCTGACATAAAACTGGTGTAACTAATCCATTGCAAAGTTCCTGTGCCATTTGTCAAACATTAATCTGGCTTTGGGAGTAATAGCTTCTTCCTGCAGAATTAGCTTTCAGGCCCATATTGATACAGTACTTGTTTCACTGTGGATAGTGGACACATTCTTACCAAACTTCAACCAGATTCTTCAAATAGTCTTTTGCTTTTGTTTATTGTGTTGATTTGCACATAACAAATTACGGACCAAAGTATGTTCTTCTCTAAGACATAGAACTGTACTCCTTCCTGAACCACAATGATGGTGGGCATTCCCTTTTCCTGATTGTAGTTGCTATATTTGTTTCATACAGATAAGAGGCACCTTCAGGTAATCATAGAACATTGCACCCAAGGATGACCTGACTTGGTCAAGTCAGTAATTCTCTTCACTGAATATCTTGGCTGATTCATGCATTGTTTCCTCACACACTGAAGCAAGCATCTTCTGGTGTGCATTAAAAATACATCCAATATGAGTCTCTTATTAAATTAGATGTTGCCAATTCAGAAGCTTCAAGGACATGATATCTTGTTAAGGCGTATCCTCCAAATTTGTTTTTAAGGCATAATAATCCATAGTGTTTGTAACTTTTGACTTTGCAGGAAAGTAATAAAAATGCCTTAAAAAAATCGGGGGCATTATTATTCTGGCATTTGGCAAATTAAATATTTTTGGTTTATTTGATTTCATGTTAGATCGTGAGAAAAAAACATGATATGTGTCTTTTTTTATACAGTCATGGCCAAAAGGTTTGAGAATAATACAAAATGTTAATTTTTTACAATGTCTACTGCATCAGGTGTTATAATGGCAATTTGCAGATACTCCAGTATGTTATAAGAGTGATCAGCTTAACAGCAATTAATTGCAAAAGTCAATAGTTGCCTAGAAAAATGAACTTTTTCCCCCAAAATTAATTTCTACTTCATTGCAGGCTGCCTTAAAAAGGACAGCTACATTGTTTCAGTGATTTGCTCCAAACACGGTGTGGGTCGTTGATGAGGACAGGGCTGGAGATCAATATGTTCATGATTAATTAAGGAATCAACCACTGGATTACTTTAAAAAGGAGGCTGTGCTTGGCATCAATGTTTCTCTTCTGTTATACATGGTATCCTAAAGAACCACGTGCAGTCATCATTGCACTGCACAAAAACTGGGCTCTAGACAGGGAAAGACACATAAACCTTAGAGAGGAGAGTGGCTATAAAAACTTATAACCTTTATTATATAGTCTTAATAATAGTAAACAATAACAACGAATTATGTATGCCCTTCAAAAAATACTAAAAGCAACATAAGAATTTATGGTTTGCTCATTCAACTGAGCCAAGGGACCAATGGGTTATGCGGCCCTATCACTACCCTGGAAAGGGGAGTGCAGGTCCTAGCCTGACACACACAACAGGAATAGCGCACTGATAAGGGCGGATTCTGACGAGGAACCTGACCCTGTAACACTTACCCTAAAACATAACCTATCGAGTCCATCCAACATGTTTGATCCTCCCAATATTGATCGCTCAGGGTATGATATAAAGAGCTTAGGACCTTAGGAAAAAAGAGGCTGGCACGACTAAAGCACTGAAGCAAGGGCGCTAGTGGGCATGGGTGTACCAAAGAACTCCCAAAAAGAAGACAGGAGACGTGTAGATATCACAGGAAAACAAGGCATGAACCTAGAAGGGCACTGGTATGTGTCCGCAAACAAATTCCTGCGCGTCTCACACCTTGTGGGGTGTCCACAAGGCCTCAGTCAACAATCTATCACATCATCAAGGAATTCAAAGGAGTGGTTTCCTTTGTTGCCAAAAAGGGCTACCACGGGCGCCCAAGAAAGTCAGCAAGCGCCAGGACCGTCTTCTCCTTAATAAGTGTTTCTAGCTTCGGAATCGGGCTACCAGCAGTGCAGAGCTTGCTCAGGAATTGGCAGCAGGCGGTTAGTGAGTTCGCATCTGCACGCATCTGTGAGGCGGAGAGAGGAGAGAGACTCTTGGAGCAAGCCCTGGTGTCAAGGAGGGCAGCAATGAAGCCCACTTCTCTCCAGATAAACATCAGGGACAGACTGATATTCTGCAAAGGGACAGGGAGTGGGACTGCTGAGGCTGGGGTAAAGTCATTTTCTCTGATGAATCCACTTTCCGAATGTTTGGAAAACATTTGGAAACAGCTTGTTCGAGGGAGAAAAGGTGAGCGATACCACCTGTCTTGTTCTCATGCCAACGGTAAAGCAAAGTCCTGAAACCATTCATTGTGGGGTTGCTATCTCAGCCAAGGGAAATCGGCTACCAGTCTTGCCTAAACAATACAACATCCATGATAAGAATGGTACCAGGAATGTCTCAGAGCAACTTCTCGCAACGTCCAGAGCGTTTGGTGATCAATAATGACTTTTCCAGCATGATGGAGCTCCTTTCCATAAAGCAAAGGTGATAAAAAACTAAAGGGCTCAGGAACAAAAAATAGAGATTTTGGGTCCATGGCCTGGAAACTCCCCATATCTTAATCCCATTTGAGAAAAGTGTGGTTAATTCATTCAAGAGACGGAGTGGAAAACAATAACAAACAAATTGTGATAAAATGCAAGCATTGATTGTGCAAGAATGGGACTGATGTCAGCTTCCAGGATTGGGTCCTGAAGTTTGATTGAGAGCATGCCTAGGAGAGAATTGCAGAAGGTCCTGAAGAAGAAGGGGTAAACACTGCAAATATTGACTTGCTGCATTAACGCATTCTACTGTCAATAGGGCTGTGGAGTCGCGGGTAAGCCAAAGTCCCGACTCCGAATCCTAAATTTCCTAACCAGACTCAGACTCCCCTCATACATATAAGATAACTTATTTAAGCTTTTTATCTTCCTTATGATCAATAATCAAAGCTAATTTAGTAGAATATAAAATATATTTATTGGATACAACTTTAGATACACAAACTTTTAAATTGCATAATATGCAAAACGCTGCAGTAAGTGGGGAAAAAAAAAAAAACAGTTTTTCAACAAAACGTCCTGAATAACTTTTGTGGAGTCATGAAATTTGTTCTGAGAAAAAGTATTGCCTCTTCAGAGTCCGCTTTCATAGATGACCTCAAATCTGATCGAATTATTTTTAAGGCTAGAGAATACAGCCTCTCTTCACTAATCTTGGGTGTGGCAACAAAGCGGTGGGTGACCACATGGGCAACATCTCTAACAATCTCGGGGTTATAAAGGATATATGCCTCATGCACAGTCAGTAGTTTTGTTGATCGGCTGAACTCTTTCTACTTCTTTGAGAGCATAGTGATAAATTTTGCTGAAATTACAGTCAGTCTGTTGGCTGTGGGAGTGGAATTTGTTCCCTGCGGCAGCTCTTTGCTGCTCCATGTCATCCAAATACTTTTCTAAGTTAAATCTCATCATATGATGAGGCTGAAGATATTGGCAGCAGCACTGCAATGACCCAATTCCTCTTCTTCTTGGCAGTTTTCCTTAGCCCACTCATCCTATTGCTACCTCAGTCAGAGCTTCTTTTCCTTTAGTAAATCTGTGATCATCCTGCCATATTTACGATGACTTGGTCCACATTAACAGCAGCCAAAAGAATTTTAATTATCTAATTACAGTGTCTCTCTCCTTTTCATTGAGCTGCAAAGCCATCTGCGATTAAGCCTCTCTCTTTGGGATAGGCTAAGAAGCAAGTTCTTCCACTCTTTATTTAAAGTTCCTGGAGTTAAATTTCCTCAGCTGTAATTTTTTAGTCACTGTGAATGGGAGTTGCAGCAGTTCTGTTTAATTAGCACCTGTGTCCATTTGACCTTCACTTACGTCACCTGAGGGTTGTCATGTCCCCTAGAAAGGGTTTCAGCCTTCCAACTAATCGGTTCAATCAACAAATAAGTACTGCCCACGAGGTGGCGTGATCTACAATTGATCCCTTTCCAGAGTCTTTTCATGAGTAGAATCAATTTTAGGTTCGGGCGAGCAATAGCCAATTGCTCTCTCCTTGCAATCAGAGTTCCACAGTTTGTCCATCTTGCAGACTGTCTTCTTATCGCAAGCTGCTGGCCTGTGTGTGCACAGGCATGTGAATAAATATGACAATTTGAAGCAGCTTCTGCAAGATTAATATAAGGAGGTATCTTGTTGATGTTGTTCTGTTAGGAATATCTGTTTTTGGGTCGTTCAGACAGTGAAAGATCAGGACTGTGGCCTTCATTCTCAAAATTACTGATTTCAAAAGTTTTCTTCTAACTGTTGTTCACACTTACTTATTCTCATTACATTCAGTTTAATTGTTCGTGTCATATTTGATGCATTGTCTGTTACAATAAGGAAGAATATGTTCTTTTTTGAGTTCATATTTCTTGCCAGAACATTTTCCACTTAGCCTTGAGAAGCTGAATGGTGTGAATGTGCTTTAGTGTCTTTATGCCAGCTCTTTCGGTAACACAAATTTTTGTTGTCACAAACAATCTGAACTTTTATAGCGCTAAATAGTTCTCTCTGTGACCGTGTGCAGGCTTCCATTTTAAGATATATAAAGCGTCTCTTGAGAATTCTTTTAATATTTCTTTTTGGTTTAAAGGCTTCTTCAATCACTATTTGTCTATACTTTCTTCTTCCAGAGTAACACACAAGTTTTGCGGGCCATATCTCATTTAGAGCTGTAAAAGCTGGTAGAGCTAAAATGATATATGGTCTCCGTCCTTTCACAACAAGCTGTATGAGCTGTTTTTAAAACCAATCTGCTGTCATGGTTTACAGTAATTTTTGTTCACTTACAAATATCTTGTTACTGATGTTTGAGACACTCTTTTCGTCCTCCTTTGATGGGGGAGTGACTGGGCACTGGTTTTTTGGTGTTCACTCTTATTTTCTCAGTCACAGATTTGAAAACTGATGGATGGTATGGTTTATATGTCTATTAGATTGGAAGCTCTTTGTAGGAGCGTTTTTATCGCTTCTTTGATTTTGCAATGATTTAGACATCAAAGCTATGGGTTTTCATTGGGGTCTCTTATCTTACACGAAACACTCAAATATTTTTTTTATCTTCGTCAGATGTGAAATGTCAAAAGACAGTGACTTCATAGGAAGCTTCTTAGTACATTTTATAATAATATATATTCGTCCTCAAATATGTTGTCTTTGAAAAATATAAAAAGGGATTATTGTAATTCTCGAAAAGCAATAGCGAGTATAACTGTAGGTAGAGAAATTAATTCTACTGTGATATTAATCAATAGTACAGATAATGTCATGAACAATATATAAGTTTGTAATATGTGTGTATTACGATATCTTTATGCTGGAAATTTCAGTATCAGGGCTTTTCTCTGGATCACAGGGCCTGATTTATGAAATCGAGTCTGGGTCTAAAACTTTCTTGTTGACATAGCACCAATCAGAGCTTGCTTTTAATTTCTCCACAGCACTATATTTTAAGGGGAGCTCTGTTGCGGTTGCTATGGGCAAACAAAACTTTACTACCTAGACGTTTTCATCCATCAGCCCTGGGTGTTTTACATCATACTGTTCACAGTCCTACAAAGTGAAACTACTAGCATTGTTTGGCTAACAGCTTTTACAACTACAGTATTTTCTCACCCATGTGTATTGTTTCTGTATTTCTAATTAGGAGATGTTAAGAAAACGGTCTTCCCCCTTAAAACTCTATGATAATAGATATATAAGCCATCAGAGTACAGCTAAATCTTCTCCAAACAAGAAGTCAGAGGGAAGCAAGAAAACACATGAAGCATACAGAGAGAACATATACTGGGTCAAATTGTTTTATGCCAGTTTATTGAATGTTTGTTATGCTAAGACGTTACTTGCCTTAAAGGTGTTTTCTCAACACGATTGATTCACTGCGGACAAGGCAGTCACTGTTCTCAGGCTGTGGGTGGGTCTCAGCAGAGATTAGCATTATATTAACTATCAAGCCCTTCTTCCGACCAAGCAGGAAATTGTGTTCTCAAAACAATTACAGATTAAAGTTCATGCTTTCAGTCTCACAGTCACAACACTTGTTACTTTGCTTATGCAGATAATGGTGCTAAACCTTGTCAGTCACTCAGAACTCGTCCCATCATTCCGTGGGAGGGTGAGGTTACTCCTCTCAGATAATCAGATAACAGGCTTATCTGAGTATGCAGGTTACCATAGAAACCTGTGTGAGTGAGAGACCTGCTGGAACTGCTCTATTGTTCATGACTGAAGTAAAATTAACTGACAAATATTTACAAAATGTTGTCTTTTATCAGTCCCTTTATTGTACGTATAGCCAACTTCTTTTAATCCTGTTTTCTATAGTAGATCTGTGATGAGTTGCAAGCCATTCCTTCCCAGTGCTCTTATTCCTCTGTTCTGTAGCAGATGTTCACAACTGGAGCATGGTCATAATGTGCAGCACACATTCATTTCATTTAAGAGCCTAGATGCTTATATAAGGAAAAGAGCAGACCTTTACAGGACATTTTATTATTTTCACAAATTCTTATGAAAATATATTCAGCACATACTGCAATGAACTAACTGGACCAATTTATTAAATATGTTGGGAGTCGGTCTATTTTATTCCGACTCCGACTCCACCAAAATGGGCTCCGACTCAGACTCCACAGCCCTGCTGTCAATAAAAGCTTTTGTTAATCATAATATGATTGCACTTGTATTTCTGTATGTGATAAAAACATCTGACAAACACACATAAAAACCAGAGGGCAACAGATCATGTGAAAAGATAATATTTGTGTCATTCTCAAAACTTTTGGCCATGACTGTATACTGTATGTGAACTTCTGGTTTCAACTGTATATTGTCTAAAACAAAAATGTATTTAAATCGACATTTCTGGGGGGAAAAAAAAGTCACCTGCTCTGCATTAATTTCAGCAAAAAACTGTGGGGTAAAAATATTCACCACAATTCTTTATGAATAACCTAAGGAGGTTAGTTTTCAAAAGGCTTGATCATTCTGACCCCTATGGTCTCTTAAATTCTGGCATGGCACAAGAACTTCAAAATTTTAAAAATTACTATTAACTTTGTAAATCTCAAATTTTTAACAAATTTAAACTAGTCACGTTAACTAGACATGTAAATATATATTAAAATATTTGTGCAGTATGTATGTAAAGCATTTGAAAATAGGAGACGAGAGAAGTGGTAGCATTTTTCCTTTTTCTTTAATATAATGCGCAGATTGTATCAGTCTACTATTACTTCCTAAAGAAAAGTACAATATGTGATGAAATTTTTTTTTTAAATTATATGGGTGGGTTTTGGTGCAGAAACACACAGCATTACTTGCTGTGCATCTCTGCAAAAAAGAAAAACGCACCACATGAAAGCACCCTTACAGAGTTATTCCCAATAAAATCACACATACCAGATGGTTTTGCCACGATGTAATGTTGACGTGGGATCCTCCAAAATGGGTATTTAATCACTTTTCTAAATATATGTGATTACAAAAATTGCAGTCTTAGAGAGCTACAGGCTGCCTTACCTGCCCTTACTTAAAAGCTTCTATTAGATACGACCTGACAAGAGCTGCTGGCTGGGCTTGCGCAGAGAACACTTCTTATCTGATGAAAGGGAGCTGAAGAAGCTTTCAAGGCACTGGGTAGAAATATGTTGTCTTTTGTATACAGAATCCACTAGTTGTGTGATCATCTGAGTAGATCCCTGCTTTATCTGATGACAGAGAACATGAAGAAGCTTTCAAGCTGCTGTGGAGAAAAGGTGTTGTCTTTTGTATACAGATTCCACTAGTTGTAGTTTGATTGTTTGAGTGAACATTTCACACGATCCCTTATGCACGGCTCTGTGTTCTGGCTGTGTCTCTCTCTCTCTCTCTTAGCTCAGCGTGGCTTGTTTACATTTGCTTCTTAGCAGATAAGGCACATCCTGGCAAAACCCCTTTAAGTACTTTTCAGGCCTGGGGCTTAAGGGGTTAAACATTATAGCCACAAACAAATTTACTTTATGGATATCTTCTGTGATGGAGCAACACAAAGTATTTGTGAAGAAAACAAGATTTTCCAAATGTTTGCAATTTAAACTAAAAAGTGTGGCGTTTGTACAGTATGTACTCAGCTCCTGTGAACCAATAATTTGTAGGATGACCTTTAGCTGCAATGACCTCACGAGGCTGGCGTATTGCCCATTCTTTGTAAAAAAAAAAAAAAAAAAGCTCAAGCGCAAGTAGATTGGTCGGCGAACATTTGAGAACAGCAATTTTCCAGTCCTGCCACAAATTCTCAATGGAATTTCAGTCTGGAACTTGACTGGCCCATTTTAATACAAATATGCTTTGATTTAAATCATTCCTTTGTAACCTTGCAATGACATGTTCAGGGTCACTGCAAAGGTGAACTTACAACCTAGCTTTAAATCTCTTTCAGCCACCAAAGAGTTTTCCTCCAGGATTAGCCTGTATTTAGCTTAATCCATCTTCCCACCAATTTACCAGCTTCCCAGTCCCTGTTAAAGCCAAGCCTCCACCCAGCATGATGCTGCCACCACCATCCTTTTTGGTGGAGATGGTGTGTTCAGGGTGATGTGCAGTGTTGCCTTTCCTCCACACATAGCATATGGCATTTAGTCCAAAAAGTTCAATTTTGGTCTCATCTAAGTAAAAACACTTTCCACATACTTGCAAACTGCAAAAGCCAACTCCGACAGCATATTAACCTTGCTTTTCAATCAAAATGACACTTCCTCTTGCCATCATCATAAACGGCCAGCATTAGTGGAGAGGACCAAGACCAATAGCTAATCCTGTTGGATATGTTCCCTTTCAATCAGAGCTGTCTGGATCTCAGCCAGCTCTCACTCTATAGAGAACCAATCCACATGGCCGCTTCTCTAATTAGTGCTCCTACATGTCTGATGCCTGTCAGATTTAGGTGAACGGACCAAGTCTTAATTAGAGGTTAAAAGTTGTGGCCTTACTCCTTTCGATTTATGGATGAAAGCCTGAAAACCTGCTCATGTGAAATGTTCAGTAGCTATGGGAGCTATATTGATTGAAAGGTTTTCCTTGGTTGTTAAGTGAATGATTTCAACGGGCTTTACGACCATGGTCCCTTTTAATTCTAATGTATTTATTAATTCGATTCAAGGGAGGGCGAATTAATCTGCACTGTTTCCTATTTTTGCAGCAGATAGCCAAGCTATGTACCGCAAAAACGTACAATCTAAAGGCAGATGTTCTTTAAATTTCATGCAGAAACTCTGGACAACAGCACTGGTTAGGGCACCACATAGTCAAAATGATTTGAATTTGTTACAATAGTAAGATTTTGCATCTGAGAAACTTAAGACTATCTGCATAGCACTATAAATGACCGAAAGGGGGTACAAAACTGGAGAAATCATACCACCAGCTTGTTTAGAAGGACCTTGGGTGTACTTGTAGAATCATAGCCTACAGAAACACCAAGATCAAATCAGCAGCCTGTAAAGCCAACAGGACAAGTAGTGCAAATATTAAAATAGGCATGAGGAACTCTGTGGACAGTATGTAAATAACCACTATATAAAAGCAAATGGTTGGCCTCATTTGAAAATATGCTGTTCAGGTTCTGGGCACACAGTTTATAAAAAAAGAGATGTAATGAGCTAAAGAAAGTACAAATATGAGCAACCGAAACTAATAAGGGGAAAAGAGCTTCTTGAGTTTAAAGAAGATGTTAAAATAATATAAAACGTATTTAAATAAGACAACTACAGTTGGAATGACATTAATTAATTTGATAAAATTGATAAGAAAAGGCCCCTACAACAAAGATATGAGGAAAAAGCTATTTCATGTAAAAACCCCCTCAATACGTGAAGAGGCGTGACATATCCCTATGCAGCTAGATACAAAAAAAAAAAAGGATTCAATCTCCATGAATGAGAAAAGCCTTCTATCATCATATAGAACTATAAACTCTGTGAAAATAGCCTGCTGAGGATCTTAGACCAGCAAGAACAAAAAAAGTTGAAAGTAGTGTATCAATAAAAGGGCTTAGATAAACTACTTACTACTAAATAATAATAGTTAACTTAGTAGCGTGATAAAATATCTGAGCCACTCTGAATGGCAACTCGTGGTATCAGAATAAAATCTTCCATTAGGGCAGAATGGTACTGTTCTTATGGGATTTCCAAATCTTCAATTAGAGGGGGAAACCAAGTCTTTAAAAAAAAAAAAAAAAGAAAAAATCCCCTATCCCCCTCCCCAATTATCCACAAGTTTCCCCCCCCTTGGGATGAACTTGATGGACATATACACTTTTTTCAAACCGTATATAAAAGCGGGATCATTCAATGTGCGTGATGTAGACAAATGCGCCCACAGATTCCTTGCACTTTCCTATGACCTCTTTCCTAGAAATCCTCTGTTGCTACCTGCGCGATGACAACCCTCTGTGCCAGCTCTAAACCTCAGATTGCCACTTCTTGACTTAGGCAATCATGCTAAAGGCCTCACAATGGCGTGGAACATGTTTCAACTAACTGTAGGTGAGATGTCTTTCTCTCTTCAAAATGTGAACAGCATGATGAGCCAGCGACTGCGTTTGAGATCCCGATTAAAAATAGTATCTACCTGGAACTATTCAGGGGATCAAACATAAGTGGAATTTTCAATAAAAAGACACTGCCTGAATTATTTGCCATAAACAGATCATCAAGTTGTTCAAAGAGTAACTGACAACATTTAACACTGGTATAACATGTGCATTATAAAGTTAAGAAAAAGTCTCATTAGATCATAATTAAACAAGAAATTTCAAGCACATTTTGAGCAGACATTTTCCCAACACGTCCAACACCAGTTTTTATGGTCTATATTCTGCACTAAAAACCGTGCTATTTACTGACTTGCCAAAACTTTTGGATGTAAATGAGCTGTCGGACACCAAAACTTAGCGCATAATAATGACCGGGAACCCGACACATTTTGATAAATTCGTATATGTCTGGTTAATGGGAGATCGCATTTTTCATAGTACGTGAAATGAAGATAAGACGCTATCAGCGCCTCCGTTTAGCACGATGATGTCCTCGATAGGGGTACAAATTACAAACGCTTCTAAAGATACGCAAAGCCGTGATTTTGCGCTAATACGGCACGAACACATTTTCATAGGAAGATATGGAAATCCCTATCGAGTCACATCGCTGCACTGAGTTGTGCCTAGCTTACTCATAAGAGTAATATGCACATTGTGCCTAACCATATATACACTTGTAATGATATTGTGCAAATGCGCCTCAATAGCAGCAATTCGATTTTGATGGCGCCAGCGCATCATTTTTAGCTGTCGCCATAATGATCTACTTAATACAGAGGTAATAGACCTGATGCAGATTTTTATAGGATTGTGACTTTCTGCGCACATTACACTTATTAATGTGCCCTAAAAACAGACGTAGTCACCGCGCAAATTGTGGGGACGACTCAACCGGATTACGCCCTTTGTGTACATGACAGCTTGTGACCACGAAATTTCAAAACCAAATGCCAAAACCATCAGGATACACTAAAACTCAAACCATTTTTTCTTGTGCAAATCGAGAATGCTTCAGACTACGTGAGCTTCAACGTTACAGCATCCAGAGTCATTTTTCTCGTGTTCCCACAAAGAAATATCACGCTATAACTGACTTTGCCAGAATCTCGAAGACTCACAGTTAGCCAGTTTGGTAGAAGCGAATGTGCAATTGCAAAAGTATCTCGAGCGACTGTATTTGTGAAAAAGAAAACAACACTTATTATTAAACAGAAATTAAATGATAAACATGAATCTTTGACATATTAACCTGCATCATAAAGAAATCTTGAAAGTGTTTTAAGAGCACCCTTACAAACGCTGATTTAAAAAAACTATGAGCATCATCCTATGGCACTCACGTCTTTCGTCCCAGCTCACTCTCTCTCTTTATCAATTATTTTTACTCAGTTTTAGGAGTTGAAATGTGTTCGTTTTGTATTTAATTGCCATCCTTTACATTGTCGTCGATCCACATATGAATCTTTATTCTTACTCGGATTATCCTTTGAAGGCATGCCCCACCGTATTAAGGATAATCATACGCTGCAAATTATTTATTCTTTTACTCCGAATAGTCTATGTATGACTGTGAATTTTATAGTCTTAGTCTGGCTAAATGTTCTTTTGTATCCCTGCAATAATCCCTAAATGGATCTTTTGGGGTAAACGCCGTCGGGTCCCCTGAACAAATCCACGGGTTTCTGAATCAATGACACACAGAACGTTTTTTGGGGGGTGGGTTTCTTGTGCTTTTGTACTAAAAGAATAGCTTTTATGTGGATAGAATTCTGTCTCTCCTAGAGTGTCTATATGCAACATAAGGGAGTATTTTGCTGATATCCGATTAAGAATTGCTTCATTGCGGGTGTCTGACCTATTGTTGCCTCTCAATAGGTGGGCGGGCCCGCTCCTGTAGGGGCGACTACTCCGCCGAAGGGTGCGATTTTCATCCCTTGGGGCAGTAATACTTATTGGTCATATCTAGAATTTTTTTTTTAGAGGAACTAAGCATCTCTCCTCTCTAAAGGAGAACAAATTTTGGTGTTGTTTGCTTGTGGACCTCTCTCCATTTTTAAGCACTCTTTTAATGTATATATCAAGTAAAAGTTATTTTTAATTGTTTTTTTGCTTCACTGTGATTTTGCTACAAATTTACCCCAAATAGTAAAATTAAGATTTATCGTCTTGTAGTTTTTCTCTTGGAAGGATTTGGCTTTCATAAGAGTGAAATCTGATAACAACAGAAAACCGGCTAATTAAGCTCAAAAAAGGGTGTATTTTTAACTGACTGTAAACTATCTGGAATGAAAACAGAGTATATTCAGTTTTAAAAACACTACCTTAAATGATTTATTTACGGTAATCACTATAATTATGTACAGGTATACGCCAGTATATCTATTGTTTTTTATGACAAAGGTGATTCTTACACCTAATTTTCTATCTATCTCTAATATAATTAATCCTATCATATAAGTAGATTTATTGAGCATGGAAACAGAAACAATGAGCCGTATATCTATTTCTTATGACAATGTTATTCAAACCGTAATGTTCTATATTCTATATAAAATATCCGTAAAAGGTAGTGAAGGCTTCACTTAGGTGCAATTGCAGTTGTTTGCTTATAGGTGCCCAAGGATATGGTCCCACCAACACCTAACACCTATCTATTTTTTATCTTTGATTAATCTGAATAAGACCTCAGGTGCGATACTCTCATGCATTCCCCTTTTTATGGAGGAGCTATTCTGTTTGCATGGCATATCGTAGACCACACAGGAGGGCATCAGACACACTCATGACACATCTGATAATCTTATGTTGATAAACTTAAGACGGCATTACCTACCATTTAAGGATTATCATTGCAAAGTATCTTTATCTCATCTTAGTCTATGTATGCTGTGAATTATTAGGTCTGTGGCTAAGAAGTGTCTTTACTTTGTTACCACCTGATGAACCCTATCATGAATCCGTTGTTTGGGGGGATAACACGTCGGTCGTATGAACACATCACGTCTAACAACGAAACGGTTTTTAGTGGAATAAATTAGCAACAACAGTAACGTTTTTTGTTTTTGTTTTTTTTGTCGCTTTTGCGACTAAAAGAATGATTTTATGTGATATAATTATGTCTTCCTAGAGTGTCAATCGCACATATTGGAGTCTTGCTGCATATCCTTTTAGGAATTGCTTCAATGGGGGTGCGTCTGACCTAGTTGCGCTACGCAGACTCAATAGCGTGTGGGCCGCTCCTTTGGGGTCGACTACGTCTCCGTCCGGAAATGTCGATTTTTCACCCTACTGGGGTCAGTACTACTTTTACATGGATACTCTAGATTTAGATGAACTAGCATCATCTCCGTCTCTTCCCCTCTCTAGTAGCAACAAATTTTGCTGTTTTTCTAAGTGGGGTCCTCCGATTTTGGGGAAGGGCACTCTTTTAAATTGTAATATCAAGTAAGAGTTATTTTTTTTAAATTGGAGGTTTTTTTTCTTCACTGTGAATTTTAGCTACAAATTTTAACCCAAATAAGTAAAAATTCGATTTATGTCCTGTGAGTTTATATCTCTGCTTACTAATTATTTTCCCACCATAAGAGGTATGTACCTCTCACAGTTGGTTTAAGCCTAGGATGCTTTTTAAAAAATATCTCCATATATTATATGTTCTTACCGAATATAAAAAACAGCATTGTCCCCGGTACAATACGGCTCTTAAGGGCCTTCCCTAAGCAGAATAAAATTAGCCTTCCTAAAGAAATAGTGTCTCTTTGTGCGGCTCCATACAAAAAACTCTATTGAAGATAAACTAAATTGTATTATATTATGGGTCTCCTATTCCTAGGTGCCACCTCAACTACCTTGAGTTACTCTGTCAGGAAAATAGATTGAATATATAAGATTAGTAGGGCCTTGCACGCTAGTAGGTAGCTGCCACCATATTTGGTAAAAGTAAATCACCTTTACATATTGAACAAAAACTCTGTTCCATTTATGACAGAGCTACACGGTTTGTCAGATTTCCCATTTATGACAGTTTATTCAGATACCTCAACAAGCAAATACAATTGTTAGAGTAATAATAATAATTAATAATTAATAAACATCACAACAGTCTTTAAAATGCTGTTGAAAGTTTCCAGTTCTTTCCTCACAAATATTAGTGTTTACGATGTAAGAGACCTACTCCAGCCAATAACCAAACACATGAATATGAACATAGTAGGTGACTGAACTCTAATAAAAAAAAAAAATAAAAAAAAAAAAGTTTAGCTTGCAAAACAGGAGGAAAAACCTAAACCCAGGATGTGTGTGGGGTCAGCAGGACTTGGCGGTCTCTTAAGCAGTCCTGTCATTTTCTGCTTTTTACTCAAAAAAATTGCTCAAAATCTATAAAAAAACACATATGTCTATCTTTTTCTACCTCCAATCACGACGCCTGCTCTCACTCTAGGGCACGTAACCCCCACTGAAAAGGATCCTTTAATGGTATGACCACACGGCATGTTGGATCTGTTTTTAGATTGCGTGTTTTGGATCCCGTAGTTTCGACCCTAAACTGACGCCAAACCATGCATCTAACAATGTGCAGTGTGATTTACATTTGCTTTCAATGTAAAATCAAGCATCGGCTTCAGACGAGTGATCCCTGCCAACATGAATCTTTGACACTATTAACCTCATCATACAAAACGCGAATCGAAGATAGTGTTTAAGAGAACCTTAAAACGCTGATTTAATATGCATCTTATCACCAATCTCATGTAGATAAACTACTTAACCTTCCCACATTCAATTAAGAGTTACATAGTTTGTAAGGCCGAAAAAAGACAAGACGGTCCATCCAGTTCAGCCTGTCGTGCTAAAGTGTTGATCCAGAGGAAGGCAAAAAACCCCAATGAGGCACGAGCCAATTGTCCCAATTATATGAGGGAAAAAAACTCCTTCCCCGACTCGCAGTCGGGAACATGCGGAATAATCCCTGGATCAGAAACGACCACTAATCAATACAGATACCTAGTCATTATAACTTGTTTACATTATTAAGCGTAACGGATAATCACTCCAAACCCTTTCTGTTATTCGCAATTTCACCATGACAAGTCCTCTGGCAAAGAGGGGTTTTACCCCCCCCACTTGTTCAAAAGTTTCACGCTCTAAATATTAAAGAATCCGCTTTCTATGTGTATGTGTAGCAACATTTTGTTCCTCAATGACATATAGGATTGCCACCCTTGTTCTTAATACGTCTAACCAGTGACAGATAGTGGGAGAATAAATGTTCCTCAACCATGTGCATCTATGCCCCCTTTTAATACAAACCACATAATCCTATTGTCTCTTGGCAGCTGCTGCCTGACATGACTGCAACAATTAATTTTACTATCCACCAGGCCTTCCCATAGTCCCTTCTCCATGATCCTTTTACCCAGCAATTTTATTCTTTTCTCATTTAAACATGTAATCATGTAAATGAAAATTTTTCCTCCCCTAGACCTTGCATTTATCTGTTTAAACCTCCATATGCCATTTTTTCTTTCTAGCCCAGGCCATCCAACTTATCCAGATCCCAATTGTAATAACAACATTATCCTCTATTGTGAATTAGATTACTTTTGACAGAGCGTTAGATATCAATCTGCAAAAGATGATATTCTAGCTAGTATGCATACTCCATGTGTAAAGACATCATACAATGAAAAACTATTAAAGAAGGATAGGAGCCCATACTGATCCCCTGTGGTACACTCCACTAGTAACAGAGCTCCAGTCCTGATACATAACCGGTAATTACCTACCACCCTTTTTTTTCTATACACGGAGCCCAGTTTGCTTACCCACAATGCACACATTTTCCCCCCCAGACCAAGCATTCTCATTATTACGCTTACCAACCTTTTATTGTGGCCACAGTATCCAATGCTTTATAGAAACACTATAATATTATTTCATCCAGTACTTCTACCCGCGATCCATTACTAGAACTAACTTCCTCAAAATGCTGTGAGATTAGTTTACAAGTACAGATCCTTTCAAAAAACTCCATTCGCTGGAACAAGCGTTATACATTTATTAATCAGGTGAGATAGGTACATTAAAAGAGCAATCTCGTTAGAAAAACCCAAAACCAATTTTTACCCCACCAACAGAGGATAGAACTTACCGCCTATAGATCACCAGGAGTCACTTGAAGTGGGTAAGCAACCTGCTCACTTGATAAGAAAACAAAGGGTAGTAATTAACGGTACAGATGCAGACCTGCCGATCGCTGTACTAGTGGGGTACACACAAGTGTCCAAGTATCTGGGCCAATCCTCTTAACATTACTCATAAATCTACACAGGGATTACACAAGATGAATATCGATCTTTGAGGCAGATGAAACATCAAGCTCTCTTGTTAAAAGTAATCACAACACAATAGAGGATAATGTGTTAAAATACAAAGGGATCTGGACTAATAGTTGAGGCCTGGGCAGGGAAAATTGCAGATGAGGTTTTAGGATACAGATAAATGCAAGGTTATGCACATGGGAGAAAACAACATCCATTAACATGACTACAAGTAAAATGGAGAAAATTCTGGGTAAAGAGTGACAATGGAAAATAGACTTAGGAATCCATGGTGGACACAGTAACACTTAGGTGAAGGCAGCCAGTGTCATACAGCAGCTGGCCAACGAGCACAATAGGATCATTGGGTGCAATTAAAAGGGGCATAGAAGGCCACATGATGAGATCAACAATTCATCCCATTAAAACAAGTCACTTGGTTAGAACCACAACATGGAATATTTGTGTTCAGTTTTTGGCACCCAAAAAAGTGCACAGGAAAGACCATTGTAGACGCTTGAAAACAGGCACAAATGGCGCGGCAAACAAAAATAATATAAAGGAATGCGGTAATAACTACGTTTAAAATACAACAAAGGGTCAATATATTATAAACAACATCCAGAATTTAGTTTATACCCTAGGTGGCTTTATCAAGAACAAAGGAGCGGCATCCACAACTTCTTGAGGACGAAAGTTTCTACATAAAATAGAAAGGAATTCTTTACTGTAAGAGGCAGTGAGACTGTGGAACTTCCCCCTCCTCTTTGCCAAGTAGGGACTTGTCATGGTTAAATTCCAATAACATAGTCAAAAAGGGTTTGGATGGCATTTCCTGAGCGTAATAGATAATAACAAAAGGTTATAGTGGCGAGGATTCTGGGGGGGTCATTGATACAGTGATATTATTCCGATTGCCAAGATTGGAAGTCGGGAATGAATTTTTCCCTAAAATGAGGTACAATTGGCTTCTCTACCAACAAATCATTAGGTTTTTTGTCTTCCTCTGGATCAACACCTTAAGCACAACCAGGGCTGAACTGGATGGAACGTCTTGTCTTTTTTTCGGCCTTACAAACAATGAAACTTATTGTGACCCCATTTTGAATTCATGTCACCTACACATTTGCTATGCCCCAATCCTTGGGACATACACCCTTTATTCAGACAAGTCCATAATTTATTCAAATAGGGGCCATCTATGACATTACCTTCGTCCCCTTAGATCACGTGGGTGTAATGCCAAGCCGGAACCTGAGGATCTTAGTCTATTTTATTCATCTTAAGATGGACTCCACTTCATCCTTGGGCTAGACAAACATAGTAGAGTTGGATTTTCACCTCATCCCTCTGCTCATACAACAGAAAGGTCTCCACCTTGCTAAAATACAAGTGGAGAACAAAAAGAACTGTTTTCAAAGGTTGCTTTTTCTTTCCTCATCGCTCTCCACAGTCTCTTCCCCTCAAATACTTCTTTCAAAGAGCCAATTATTTTCTGTTTAAATCTTTTTACTATAAATAAAAAATCCAACAAACAATAATTTTTCGGGGTTAGTTTACCTTTCTATGCAATACGTTCTTCTGCTCTCCAGCTTCTGCTGCCTATTATCATTATTATTAACTCCTGTATTATGGAGTTGAAATGCATTCTTTTTGTTATCTATTGCCTCCTATTACAATTCAGTCTATCCACATCGGGTTTTCCCTGTTTCTAACATATTTTAATTACCATAAGATGTATGTAATCTCACAGTGTTAAATAGCCTATGATGTGTTTAAAATTAAGCCCATTAAATTATTTGGTTCTGCCATATTTACAAACACATTGGCACAGTCAATACGGTTTACGTTGCCTCCCTAACAGAATAAAAATTATGTCCTTCCTAAAAATGTGTTATTGTTGGCTACCTATGGACAAAAAAACTCTATCTGAAGTATAAAAGCGGAAATGTATTATATAATGGTCACTAGTTTCCATAGGTGCCCCCTCAACCTGACAACTTTTACTCTGTCAGGTGATATGAGTGTGAGAATATTAATCTAGAAGGGCCAGTTTCCCTCTAGTAGGTTGTTTAGAGCGCAACCCTTTGGAAAAGTAATTATCGTACTATTAGTTTTATTGACAAAACCGAGTTTCCCTTTATAGAGGATGCTACAGGTTTCGAGTTTCTCCCAATTTAAGTCAGTTTATCTAAGTTTTTTTAATGACCAACCAACTAAGCATAATTCTGCGGTACTCAGTAATAATAATAAGTATTATAAAAAATCACACAACAGTCTTTAACCCCTTACCTGCCGTAGCACATTTTACACGTCTCTGACAGGAGCCCTCATATTTGAAATCTGTCATGTGCCACTTTGATGTATAAGTAACTTTTTGCCACTTTAACCATAACCATGTGATTCAGAGATTGTTTACCCCTCGTGAAAAAATCAACATTATACTTTAAGATATTAAGTAAAATTATTGGTCAATAAAAATGCTTGTTTAATTGTGAAAATATCAAAAAAAACGTCAAAATTAGAAAAAATTATACCAATTGTAAAACTTCAAAATTTTCTTCGTTCATTTTAAGACAGCTAGTTATTCCACTCAAATAGTATTATAGACGTAATCATCTTACCATATGCGTTTGCTGTAGTTTGGACCTAAATTTTATAAATGATCCCTTTTTTTTTCTTTTATATTTTTATCCGACATTAGGGTGGCTTAGAAAAATTAGTATAATTTTCAAACATTTTCAACAAAATTTGCAAGACACATACATTTCTAGGGACCAGTCCCAGTTCATAACGTCTGACTTTGGATTGACCTGTATGTTAGAAACCATACCCCTGAGACCCCATAAATGACCTCACCCAAGAAACTGACCCCCTTAAATTATTCAAACAACCGCATTAAGGAAAGATTATATAACCCATTAGGTGTTATCACAGGATTAAAGCAACAGGGAAGTGAAGTTTCCCAAAGTTTTACAAACTTTCTTCTTGCAGATTTTTATATGTTTATTTAAGCATTATTCACAAGAATTACAAGGGTAAATGTGATCATGGAAAATGTCAAATTAATATTGATCCCCCAATTCTGTCTGTCCTTCTGTCTAGCCGTTTCATAGAATCCCATATGTGGCCCTAGTTGCTTTATGTGTGGCTCAACCACAAGCCCCAAATAGTATGAGCACCTAACCGGACCTCTGGGTGGGTCTCATTTTCATTACTGATTTTATTTATGTGGCCATTTTCGATGTTTTGCGGACACCCTATAGGTGCTAAAAATTACATAAACTCCCCTACAAAATACCCCAAATTGTGATAACTACACAAACACCACCTTAAGGAACATATCGCCAGGGGTGTAGTGAGCATATCGACGCCCACAGTTCTTGACACAAAAATTTTTACAGAGCGTTAGCAGTTGAAAGATTTTACAAAACATTTTTTTTTTCTCCAATAATCATAGCATTTTAGACTGAAAATTACTCTCACATATTTACAAGGCATCCTGAAAAAAAACACCCAAAACCTATGTAACGCAGCAATTCTTCCAAGTATCGGACCAATACCCTAACATGTGGGTGTAAGATATAGCTGCTTTGGGGCGCAGTTCAGGGCATATAAGGGAGGGCAGTGTTAACCTTTGAGTTTTTCTGGGAACGCAGATTTTGGTGGCGCGCGGGCATGTCGCATTTATCAAAGCCCCCAAACAATAGCCAGAACAGGTGAGAAGTCCATCCAGAAGTTCACCCATTTTGGCGAATTTCAGCACAGCCTCATAGATCTCATCTAGGGGTGGAATTGTGCATATTTGTTGGCCCAGGTGTACCGAATAGTTTTTTTTCTTCTTGACATTGGGCATATTAAAATCCTAAGTAGTAAAAAACGCAGCTTCCGCCATTGTTTTTTTATTGGCTTTCAATTTTACAACGATTCGCCGTGGCAGTATAAATGGATAGAGTGATATCATTACTATGGTGGCGGTAACAATCTTGCAATGATAATAGATTTTATATAGTTTTTCTTTATCGTTTTATTACTTGTTTAGCACAATTGAAATAGGTCTATAAAAAAATTGCAGTATTATATTAGTTCGATCCTGTTCTGATATCCATAACGTTTTCAAGTTATCTGTATACGGAGCTGATTATGACTGTTTTTTTTGGGATGAAGTTCGACGTTTTTATATGATGTAACCATTGATGGGTGGGCATATGCCATAGCTTTTCTTGATCACTTTTTACTAAGGTATTTTGTGAGCTGCATTTTGGAACCAAAGTACAGCATTCCTGGTAGTGTTTTTTATTTTTACATCAGCGGTCTCCGTGCAGCATAGCTGTCATGCTAAGTATTACTCAGCAGGTCGATACGATTTCACAGACCGATACGCCAATTTGTATTTTTTTTATGTTTTACTGCTTTTACACAATAAAAACACTTATTCCAAAAAAAAGGAAAACACGTTTTTGCATCAGCCATAGTCTGAGAGCCATGAACTTTTATTTTATTTACCTGTGCGATACTCGGCTGTGTAGGGGCTTGTTTTTTTTGTTTTGCGGGAATGATGTTGAACACTTTTATTGGTATCATTTTCTTGTGGGAGGAGACAGACTTTTTGATCAATTTTATAAAAATCCATCATTTTTGGAAGCCAGGTGAAAGAAAATACAGCAAGTCCTAAGTACTGAGTTTTTTCATTATCTCTTATTTTTCACAGTCAGCTCACCGTTGCCATAACCATCACCAGTTAGTCTTTACTCACAGGGTCGATATGAATTACGGCGATACCTATTTATATATAGTTTTTTTTAATTTGTGAAGCACATTTAAAAAAAAAAAACTAGTGTTTTTATTGTGTTAAATAATACTTATCGCATTGCTCGTCTTCTGAGAGCCCTAACTTTTTTATTTCTTTTTCCGTATACATAGACGTGTAAGAACTTTTCTTTTGCGGGAATGACAACACTGAACTTTTAATTGGTACAACTTTAGGAGCTATTATAGGAGGTTTTTGGTATCGCTTTTTATTCCATTTAATAGTGCTGCAGGATGCACAAAAATCGAAATTCTGTGAAAACTGTTTTTTTAGTTTTTGTTGTTTTACGGGCGCGTTCAACCAAATATGTGCAAGATTTAAGAACGGGTTAATTAACGTGAGAAAAGTATTTATAGGTTTGCGATCGTACGCACGGCAAGACTAGCGGCGATACCAAATATGGGTACTTATATTCTTATTGTTTTTAGCATCTTTTTATTGGGGCATTGCCGTTTTAAAGGGGAAAAGGGCAGGTGTATTGTGTTTTTAATTTTCTATTTTTTGTTTGTGTTTTTACTTTTTGATTTTTTAACTTTTTTTTCACATTTTTATTAATTAATGCCCAGTGAGGATTTGGTCTAACAGGCAAATCCCCACTGGGAAAATCACTTCATCATAGCATATGCTGTTTGAACGAAGCGATCTGTGCAGCAGCGGTTTTACTGCTGTGCATAGGTCGCCATGGCAACCTTAGGTGACAACCATGCCCACAATGCATAGTTGGCATGGTGACGATCACCAGACTAACCCGCGTCATGGCAATCAAGACAGCATCCGGGGATCTGGTAGGAGCACGGTCCGAGGCGGACATCTGTGCCAGCTGCCTCGCCGACGTGTTAGGCAGAGAGTGGAGCTTCACTCCGTCGCTGCCTGGCGGCCTCATTATCTGCGGCCGATGACTATTACTCTGACGGTAATGATCTGCGTCTTTTTCACAGATTACCAGACTGAAACCGTCAGTATACTCACGAAAGCAGCCATCCGGCCCAGCGGGGTGATGGGGCAATGAAGCCAGCTGTAAATTTACCGCTGGTTTACCAACTGTCGCGCTATCTCCCCCCCCCTCGCAGCGCGGCTCCGTCCCGAGCCCGCTCTGTATCGCCAGGGAACCTGTATGCATACGTCCAATTTCGGGAAGTCACTTACCCGCTCAAGGAAAATGGGCGTATGACATACGCACCCAAAGTCGGGAAGGAGAGTTCAAAATGCTGTTTAGCATGTTATCTCAGACTTCTTGTCCTCAAAATATTTTCTGTTTACCAGATGTATAAGACCAAACCGCCAAAACAATCACATAATAGTATCTTAAAAAAAATAAAAAAAAAGTTTAGCTTGCAAATCTGGAGGAAGATACCCTGAATACACAAAAGAACAGTATGGTGATTGGGGAGTCAGCATGACTTGGCGGTCTCTAATGCAGCCTCCTGTCCATTTTCCTTTGCTTTTTACTGCAAAAAACTTGAGCTCAAAAATCTCACACATAAAATTGATTTTTTTTTTTTCTAACTCCTCCATCACTACCCTGCTCTCACTTAAGAGCAGCGTAAACCACCTGAAAAGTATCGCTATAGGTTAAGACCACACGAGGCAATAATTTTTTAGATGCGTGTTTGTGTATCCTGTGTTTCGACCGCCTACACTGACCCAACATGACATCTAACATGTGCAGTTGTTTTTACATTGCTTACCACTGTAAACAAGCATCGACGTATCAGCACGAGTAGAGATCCCAATTCGTATTTCTGATGCCCCTTTCGAGAGATTCCATGATCAGAAGAATTAAACATGTCAATACTCTTTAATCGATATCTTGACGCAGCCGGACGCCCATATTTAAAACTATAGGGTGCAATCTCGCTGGCCTGCAGAACCAAAAACTCAGCCAAATCATCACCGTGTGCGTGTATAGAATCCCCGTGCTTTGGATGCGATTCTAAACCCAGTTGCTTATTAGATGCTTTTTCGCAATGCCACAGCGATAGAGTCTAACATACCAAACTTGTTTAGACCAAAAGAGATACATGAGAACGATGGCACATGAGGAGACCTCCTTACTTCCAACAATCAGGTATGTACTGTATATACTCGGGTATAAGCAGAGTTTTTCAGCACAAAAAATGTGCTAAAAAAAGCAGTCTTCAGCTTATACTCGAGTCACTGTCGGCACCCTGACGCCTCTGCCATGTCCCTGCAGCGCAGCGCGTGGATCCGCTTCCAGCATTATTCGACAACCTGTCCCTGTGAGCGGCAATCGAGCAAGATGTGAAGCTGTAGATACACTAAGTTGGAGCAGAAACGTCACTCGCAATCACCTAGAAAATAAGATAGAATAATAGTTAAATATCACTTCTCCCAAAAGACACCATAAGGCGCAGAATTGTGCCGTCCTTATATGTCCAGCACATGCAGCGTGCTTTATCATCACGCCGCCTGTGTAGTAAATCTTGAATATCAAGCTCCCATTTCTGAAAAATGGAGGATGCTGCGCTCTCTGATCTCCATTTATGCAAGCTATACTAAAGTTTAGAATGCATATTCCCATCTCCCTTCAACCTGATTAATTCCTCATACTCCTTGGAAACCACCAATGATTGCAAAGTGAATACTCCAGTTTTACTGAAGAACTATCGGTAGGAATTGTAAGCTATTTTGTAAACCTAAATTATATTTAGGACCTCAGTTCAACCTTACTGGCTAATTTTTACGCCGCGGATAAAGCCCTGACGAATAGACGATCGATCAATCCGTCGGCCAAATCAGTCAGAAATAAGTAACAGCCTATTTCTATTAAATTCAATAGTAAAACTACGCTCGACGTCTCACAACGACGCTTATTTCCGTGCCGGATGCCCCGCCGAAGCGCCATAGACACCTTGCAATATTCACGGACGGAAAAACAAATGTGCCAATGTCAATTATTTATGACAGAGGAATCAACCACCGCAATGCGAATGGAGATGGTGAATCCCGTCAGGGAAAACAGTTACAAATACTAGCCAACAACATATGTGTGCACTTATTTTTCAACTGATTTTCAACAACTTATATTCAGAAACAGTATTTACGACGATCGGCGAATCCGATGAGTAAATACTAAGAAATAAAAGCCGTTTTAACGAGGCCTTACTCTTTAATTGTTTATCACCAATCCACTAAACTCGATCCATCAGATTCATTAAAAACATGTCGCCCAGAATTACTTTCTACCTTAAAGTAAAATACCGAATATACTCGAGTATAAGCCAGCAATTTTCAGCAACAAAAAATGTGCTGCAAAAATCCCCCCCACGGCCTAATAACTCGAGATCCACGTCGGCGCTCATCGGGCGCTGAGATGGCACCGCGCGCCGACAGTGGACGCTCAGTTTTATATGCTACTCCCTCAAGGGGCGCATAGTAACTGAAAGGCCGGAGAAAACAGCAGACAGCCTTCCGGGCACTGAGTGTCGCAGGAGCTGTGCAAGCTAATCTCCTTCCGGAGCCCATGCAGAGAAGAGAATACCACTGCGGGGCAACCAAGCAGCGAGCGAGACTCCAATTCTCCGCACTTGGACGTGCCGGAGACCGTGACCGCAAACTCGTGGGCCTGTCCGAGTTCAACCGAGGCCACAGAGCAGGCGTGTCTATCACTCCTGCTTCGCGTCGTCCTGATGACATCATCCTGACCTGTGATGAAGACTAAGACGGCGTGTACAGCGTGCTGGAGACCGTTAAAGCAAGCGAGGACGACATCAGCATGGAGAACAAAAAAAAAACCAATCGTGGGAGCATCAGGTAAGTGGGGGGAGTTCTTCTTTTTTGTTCTAAACCACAGTCTGATCAAATACCTGCCTATAGCTCGCTGACCTAGAGGACTTCTAGTACACCGCCATACACCCTGCCTAGAGTGAACCTATACCTTGCAACACAATACTCTAACTAGCCCCAAGTGATCAGCGATCACGCCAATCTAATGAGCGCGCGGAGACCTCGCCCTAAAAAGCGTCTCTCTATCTGTCTCTCTACTATCTATCTGCCATGCCGAGCGTTGGGACCACTACGTAGAAGCCTACTACAACAGAGCAGTCGCTATCCACACATAACCACCACAACAACGTAGATACAACTACACTACAAGATCTCTGCCGACTAAAGTGAGAGTGCAGGATAGAAAATCTATCTAGTATCATCTAATCACTAGCCACACATACACGCACAATAGTGGGGAGCGACCAGTTAAGACGTGCCTAGTGTATTTACTCACAGTATCCTACTAATATAATCGGAGTAGAGGTAAATCTGATAATATCTAAATATTCTGCTCAACAACTACTCATACTACAATAACAACAATCAAACATCTATTACATTCAAAAGTAATACGAGATTATCAATCTCAAAGTCCTTCAATCTTAATGAATATCTTAGATAACTGATATAATAATAAAACAACTAGTAACTGAAAACACAATTAATACTCCTCACGATTAAAAAAATCTCAATTTGAAGAACTCGCTTTATACTCAGATAATACGGGGCTTATACTCGGGTATATACGGTAGATATATCCTAGTAACAGTTGAAATATACATCTGCATTTATTTGCAGGTATATATTTAATATGTGAATAATAAATATAATACCGAGTCACGTACCTATTGTATCTTCTCCTACATCGGAGAATTCCACTCAGACAGATTAACAGCACTCACTTATTACAATATCGTCTAATAGCTAATTAATTTCAATGTGATTGCGTGAAAAGTTTCTCTAATATATAACTAAAGTGCCCATCCTATTACTTACATTCTATGATATATTTCTATGCAATAACTACATTCACAAAAGAAAACATTAACGCACTAGAGTTCTAGCCGCAGTTGCATTGTTGCGATATGATTTCCATGTAAAAACTGTAATTCGGAGAACATACGGATGCCCTGGTAGATGTTTTTCTCTATATTTTATATTTCTCTTGTATTGACACTCATTCCACTTGGTGAAGGTGTAGACAATCCACTGTTTTAGTTGTGTAACTTTTGTTGGCTCTTTGATATTTTGGTATTCTTCTTAATATATATTCTTTGTGACCCTAATTTTTTGTTCTGAATATACTTATAGCCCTATACTATTCCCCCTAATGAGATGCTGAAGGGGCATCAAAATATGTTGGGATTTTTTTCTATATTTTCTAGGGTTAATGTAAGTGGCATTGGAGAGTATTTGTGACGGGAACACTCCATCTATCAGTAGACTATACAATTCTGTTCTATTAGGCCCTAGGTCAACCAAGGCCCAATGTAGGGAACCCGCATCTTATGAAATATCTGTTTTGTCATTTACCGATTGCCCCCTGTGGGTTGTTTTGGTCTTTTCTTTTCTTATCCTTCTCCACCTTACATATTCGATTATAGGTTCGCTTCATTATATGTCTTTGGCGTTAGGGTTAATAATCGTTACTCAATTTATTAAATAGTTAAGTTTAACATACAGGATTCTTTATTTGTGAGGGTCTTGATTTTTGGATCATGTGTAGGGGTTTGTAGTGTGACCTGAATTGGTGACTCCACCTAATCTTTTTGGTGTTTTTTTCTGTTACCTGTGTTCTACAGGATGACACCAATCTGGCAATACCAAAAATGTACGATTTCCTTTTTGATACCATAAAAAAAAAAACTCTCATCAAGATTTTTTGCCACAGGTGCCCATTTTTCAGAAACCAAGTAACTTTTTTTGTACATCTAAACCCAACCAAAGAAGGATTTTTATTAAAACTTTTAGGGGATGTGGAATGACCAAAAGCCCGCAATTTTGGCAGTTTAAATTTTTATACATCAACGTTTCTTCATCGTACCGGTATAAATATGCTACATTTTAATAGATCAGACTTTTTCAGGCGCAGCAATACAAATTATGTGTAACTTTTTTCTATTTTATTTTTTTTATTTGTAAAACTAAACTTTTTATTTTTATTTTACTTTAACACCGAGTCTTCCTAGGGTCCTAATAAGGTAGTTAAGTAATAAAAACAAAAACATGTGGCGGAGCAAAGAAAACACAATCACAGGCTTCCATACTACCATGTTGAACCAAATCGGTACGCGACCCCAGTGCAGACATTTTTCAAATTCATTTAGGCGCTACGGCATCTAAAAGTTTAAACAGTATGGAATAGAGCTGGCTCCATCCCACGCTATATGGCCTGGCGGTTCGTCAGCTGCAACAATAGGTGTGTGGCTGTGTAGTGGGATTGTCAAATGTCTATAAGGTTAAATAAAGAATAGGATACAAGGAAAAAATTCTGACGTTCAGGACTCTGAGAAATTTCAAGTGACTTTGTGCAAATGGATATTCCTGAACATACAGGACATCATGCGGGCTCACTTGCAGAAACCGCTCGATCATAGAACACAGGAAACTGTATATTACGGCCGATCCTGTGTGCTGTCAGCTGTAGCCGATTAACCACTTAGCTGCTGTGAATTGCGACTGTGGCAGCTAAGGGAAAGAGCTCACTCTGTCTCCATCGGTACTCCCTGGCGTAGTCGCGGGCTGCCAATGGCTTCCATGACACCCGAAAATCCAATCCACAGAAGCAATAAGGGTTGTACAAAATAGCGCTTCTCTTCAGCCAGACCAATGTAAACAGAACAGGGTGCGCCGCGTCCTCGCCGCCTGGGTCCCGATCAGAGTGAGAAACACGACGTCTAGGTTACAGGCAGGTGTCAGCCGCATTTAGCAGCTGCTACAAAGCCCCTTACCGCCACGCAAGTTTACGTCCAGTGTCGTTAAAGGGGTTGTCTCACTACAAAAATTAGCTTTCAACATGTAGGGAAAGGTAATTGAAAATGTTTTCTTAACATATTGCTTTTCACTCAGGTTTCCTTAGGTTATCGACCTGCTCTGCCCTGCTGTTTGATAGCAGAGATGTCATCACATGTTGGCACACAGATCTGGTAGCAGCCTGAGAACTTGAGTGTTATCTGATCTAACAGAGGAGACCAATTACTTTTGTTTACTTTAGCTCTGAAGCTTTTCTGGACTTTAGACTCAACATATTTGTCACTCATATCAAGTAATAGCAAACCTTATGAATACACACGCGCGATTATGCCTTTAATCACCGCACAGATTGCGTAATACAGAAGAGACAGGATGCATGAGTGAAAGCTGCTTTGGCTCTGTGAAACAGTGTGGTGAAGCAACCTTTAAGTGGTTAATGTCTGTGAAATCCCTAAAGGGTTAAAAAGAAACTTCCTAAATGCCGTTTTGAATACTTTAAGGGGTGCAGTATACTTTAGTGATGTAGTAATCATGGTGGGTTAACATACATAACCCTCAAGGTACCCTGACGCTCAAAACTGGTTTTCCAAAAAACAAAATCTTGCGTTGAAAATTTATCTTCCAATGTAAACAATAGCTACGTAAATTTGTAAAGCGTCCCGAGATTGGTCATAAAATATAGACATTAAAGAATAAAGCCGAACAGGTACAGAACATATGGTAGCAACTAGTTATAAACAATTGTGTGTTGTATAACTGTCTTAGACACAAACATTTTTGAACTTTGAAAATGGCAAATTTTTCAAAATTTACACAACATTTTGATATTTTTCACAAATAAACATTGATTGTAAGGACAATGTGTCACATGAAAACAAATCTCTTAATTACATGGATAGGTAGAAGTATAAAAAAAATTATTCACACAAAAATTGACAATTCAGATTTAAAAAAATGGACTTTGTATTTTGGTCCAAAACTGGCTGCATCCTTAAGGGGTTAAAGAGGTTATTCCTCCAATTTTTATACCCGGATAGGTCAGGTGTGTATTCACCACTTTAACCCCCACTTCTGATGGTTTTATTGTACCCGTGTTAGAGAAAAGGTAAATATTGACATTTTACCCTATTTGTTCTAAACTTCAAAAAAGATCCAAACACATCCAAAAACATTCTATAGCTTTACATAATTATTCTTAGGGATTATCTTAAAAAAAAAAAAAAAAAGAAGCATGTCTTCTGCGAAACATACTAGTTTTACATCGGGTGCACCAACCCTAATCCCCTGGAATGCATTAAAATTTAAAGGGGTCACCCTGGAGTTTAATGATTTCAAAAGAACACTATAAAAAGCACTGGTATTGAAAAGTAAAGATACCCCACTACGTTCAGGTGCCTCCGTATTCACCTATCTTATGATAGGTGAAACTTCCTGCTTGTGGGAAGGTCAGTAGTTGTCCAGAATCTAGGACTTCCTTGCATTCGCCCCCTAATCCTCCCAACACTGTTCAGCCCTGTACACCCTTATATCATCATTTTTAGACATGTATACCTGATACCTCCTCCAGCTCTGCTCCAGTTCACTTTCTTATTGCAGGCAGCAGGCTGTTTGTGACATGGTAAAAAAACAAAACATTCTTTTCTCATCCCATGATATTTGTAATACATGTACAAATATATATGATTTGGTTCATATATTTTTGTGTATGTGCTATAAATTCCCCACAGCAGGTACACAGCTATCCCATCATTGTAACTGATTGCTGTGGGGAATGTAGCATCACCCAGTTTTCCTGTACACTGGCACTGGATAGCCTATCTAGCATCCAAGAAAGGTGGGTGACATCACATCCCCCCACAGCAATCTGATTTTGATCATGGGAAAGCTGTGTGTCTGCTGTAGGAGATCATCCCTGCATCAAGTGATGTTAGAGCATCGTCTCATGACACTATACCCTGACACCACTACTATAGAAAGAGCAGTAGGCAGACTTTTTTCTGACTGCTGCTGAATCATCTCATAAGGTCCAATTCAGCCAATTAATCAATGCAAGTCTTCTGATCAGGTGAAAGGGTATTTAGCAAATTTATCCAAAAGACATTTCCTCTGATCAGTGCACAATAATGAAGGCACCTTAATTCTAACAGCTATCAGTGATGAGTCACTATGTACATATAGTTTTCACTGCATGTGTAGAACACCCTCCTCCTTCAGCTCTGAATGATTACATTCCTGTCAGCACCTCTGTTTACATAGTGACTGATGAGATACTAGAGGCAGACAGATCTTTCTCTGCTCAGGTCACTACAGGGGAGTGTTTCTGAGCAGAGCCTGGCTTAAAAGCACACCCACTGAGTAATCCCAAAACGTCCATTGAGGCCATGTGATCAATGGACATCATGTGGTAAGCAGGAAGTAGGGGAGTAAAGGGCTCTCTGCCTGGTGTAGCAAAGCAGAACAGGTAAAGAATTTTTTATGAGTATCAATTACAAAACTCCAATATAACCAAGTTGTGAGCTCTAGAATAAAACCCTTTAACTACTCATTGATCACGATGTTGACAGCTCTATGAAACTTCCTGCTTCCGAGCTAAGAGAGTCCACTGTGAAAGGGGGAGCCTGCAAGTCTACATCATTTGTACAGTGGGAAACTCTTTGCTGCTATTTCTATGCTGGTTGTTATGCCTGACTTATGGAGGAGGAGGCTGAAAGCAGCAGCAATATGTAAACCCTGTCACACTACGTCCTTATTGTGTTGTGTCAGATTAACCCTATACAAGCATTTATGTCCTCAGCTTCCTCTACACAGTTGGTAGCTCCCAGAAAAGGAACCAGATTAGCTGTCTCTGGAAGTGAAAGTAAAATTCGTTTCCCTGTAATACTGAGGTGAATCCTCTGATTTGCTAATGACATGTATTTGAGAATAGTCTTATAATTACAATGATACATTATATTTATGATACCCCAGTAGGAATGAAGGAATACAGAACTATAAAAATTATGTTTATCACCAACCACATTATTGGTAAAACATGGTTAGTTACTGTAATTGTCACTTATATCAACGTATACACAAACTTGCTGGCTAGCAAGAGAAATAAAACCGCTAAATTTAGAGCATCAATTAACTGCTATAATTAAAGGGGTATGCCCAAATTAAAAAATGTATGGCATGTACACACTTAATCAGCTGTATTTGGAACTCCCATAGAAGTAAATGGAAAGCACAATCAATGTCCCGTTACCTCTCTTTTTACTGCAACACACAGGCTGACTTGGGGTAAGTGGACCCACATTTTCGCCATAGGTGCAAAGAAAGATTTGATAAATTACCTTGTGATGTCATAAACAAGTAAAGCTCCAGCAGCTCCTCGGTAGTAACTCCGTGTAACAGACCTAAACAATAAACAGATACATATAATGTGTAGCAGCAATTCATGTTAACAGCAACAACCAAAACAAGTTAAAACAAGTGGTAAATTAATCTGCAACAAGGAGGAGAGAAAAAAAACGGTGGCCTATTGCTGCTTTATATAGACGTATTTTTCAGACTCTCAGACACACCTAAGTTTTAGAAGAGCCGAACAGGAGAAAAAAAGTTTGAAACAAAAAGTGCGGGCTGAAGTGTAGTTTTTATTTTGATCACTTTTTATTCCAATTTTGACAGTTGGAATTTTTCTTCTATGGTGTATAGAGTATGGAATAAATGATGTTCTATTTAATAGATTGGACTTTAACGGAAGTGGTGATATCAATTGTGTGTAATATTCTTTATTTGTAAAACAGCAAAAAAGGGGGTGATTTTAACTTTATTTTTTTTTTTACTGTTTTGTTGTTGTTTACTTTAATACTTAGTTCCCCTAGGGTACTTGACCACTTGGGGCAAAATGCCTTGTCCTATATACAGCAGTACATTAGTACTGCTGTATATAGGATTTTCATTACACTTCATTCATTCATTATCTATTACACCCAGTCACCCTGCGTCGTCCAGCTGAATGAGGACGTAATTGTGGGGGCCCTGGGGTGGGAGGGGGGGAATAGGTTGCCTTGGCAGGGTGTAATAGGTGTACATACATGGCAGCTACAGAAGCCTGCATGAGGCTCCCTGCTGCCATAAGAACCGATCCTCCCCTGCAATTACGTTTAACCCCTTAAACCGTGATGCTGCATCACTCCTCTCCAGCCTCCTGCCTGCATTTGGACTTCATGACACACCCCTATTTTCCCCCCAAAGTCAAAAAAGTAAAACCCGACAAATTATAAAAACACATTCACCGCCCTTTTCCCCTTTACAAACACCAATCACCCCAAAAAAGATAAAAAAATAAAAGTGAAAAGTGAATGGCATAAAAAAAAAAAAAATTGTGATTTTTGTTCATACCGCAGAACATAAAATGGAATAAAAAGCTATCAAAAGCTCATATAAATGCCAAGGTGGTGCCAATTAAAACGTCCAGCCATCCCGCCAAAAGAAGCCCTTACGCAAAAAAAGCCCTCTGTACATGGAAAAATAAAAAGGTTATTGCACTCAGAATGTAAAGAGACATAAATATTGTTTTATACAATAAAAAAAACTTTTTTTTTTTTCAAAGCGCTTCAACATAAAAAAAAGACCATAGAAATTTGTTATCACCGTAATAGTCTCGACCTAAGGAGTAAAATTGACTTTTCATGTACAGTTGTTTACATACCCCGGCAGGATTTTTGTTTTCTTGGCCTTTTTTCAGAGAATATGAATCAAAACAGAAATTTTTTTTCCAACTCATGGATAGTTGTTGGGTGAAGACATTTATTGTCAAATTACTATGTTTTCTCTTTTTAAATCATAATGACAATCAAAAACATCCAAATGACCCGGATCAAAAGTTCACATATTCTGGTGATTTTGGCCTGATAATATGCACAGAAGTTGATTCAAATGGGTTTGAATGGCTACTAAAGTAAGGACCTTTGACCTGTTTGCTTGTAATCAGTGTGTGTGTGCATAAAAGCTGAGTGAGTTTCTGGGATCCAGACAGACTCTTGCATCTTTCATCCAGCCACTGACATTTCTGGAATGTGAGTCATGGGGAAAGCAAAAGAATTAGATCAACAGATCTACAGGAAAAAGTAGTTGAACTGTATAAAACAGGAAAGGGATACAAAAAGATGTCCAAGGAGTTGACAATGTCAGTCAGCAGTGTTCAAACTGTGATTAACAAATGGAAAATCGGGGCTCTGTAAAATACAGGACTCTCTGAAAACTAGCAGTGTGGCTGTTATCATTTTTTGTGTTTTCAAATTTGTGTTTCGGCTCTCGTCTCTGTGCGATTGCGCAATGTTTCCCCTTGCCCTTACTATGCACATTTTTTTTGATACCGTGCATGCTCACAGTTTGTCAATTTCCGTTTCCGGAACGCTGCTAGCGTGGCGGGCATTAGAAACACTGCTCAATAGGTAAGTTTGTCAAAGTCTATTTGCATAGAAATTTTATTGGATATTTGTCTCCAATATCCTTATATATAGACATGACACTTCGTCCTCTTAATACCGCTATGAGTAAGGGTATTTTCTTGTACGCCCGAAACGCGTTAGCGTAGCTTTTACTCTTCGTCTATTGGCTTCTACTTGCTGCCATTGCTGCTCTAAGTATGTGCTGATATGCATTTTAGATTTTTTCACACATAAAAGACTTTTGATTTTAAACTATTTTTCTTATCGTGTGGTGCTGGATACACACCTGCATTTGGATCTACATAGCCGCAGCTTGGGCGGATCTCCGTGCACCCACCATCTTGGCGGGAGCTGGCTATACCACCAGGAAAGGAGTGATCTCCATTCCCGATAGCATCTGCAGGAGCCCAGCTGTCAATCCCTGCTGGGCTCCCGCAACGATCGTGCGGGCACTGCTTCTATGCCTGCACGATCGCCATGACATTTCTGTATATTATAGTGCATTAAGAGGCACTGCACCATGACATACAGAAACGTCATAGTGAGTTAAGGGGTTGACCCATGTTGTAAGCTTAGGTCTAAGGCAATTTAAAATATGCACACATCGATAAAAGAGGATGTTCACTGAGAATTGTTATTGGTCTAACATATTTGAAGGACTTTTGTCATGAAAGCACCAAGGAAGTTCTCTTTAGACCAAGTATGTGGTAAAGCTATAACAAAGGTGTGGTACAGAGAAATAAGGATGTGGTAAAGGGATTTTATTACAAAAAAGCACCCTTACTCAAATCCACAGGTGGAGAAACAAAAAAGATTACTGGTTGCAGAAAATGGCGCTGTAGTGCACATTTAAGAAAGAGAATGTTAATTTTTTTTAACCCCTTCGCAGATGGACCTACCGGCACATCCTAATTGCGAGTGATTTACTGCAATAGGACATGCTGGTATTTCCTTGAGATCGTGCCAGTTCCGTACCAATGCAGGCAGTCAGCTGTATATTAACAGTTCATACTGCAAAAAAAAAAAAAAAACCCTTACAAAGCTCTGCACACAGAAAAATAAAGTTACGGCTATAGAACGATGCATAAATATTGTTTTATACAACACTTTAAAAAATAAAAGTGCAACTACATAAAAATCTATATAAATTGGGTATCACCATAATCACATTGACACAGAGTAAAACTAACATGACACTGCATGGTGAACGCTGCTAAAAATAAAAAAACACCACCATAATTGCTGTATTTTCTTCATCCTGCCTTCCAAAAACATACATTTAAAATGGCGAAATTCATGTCCCCTGAAAAATGGTAACAATAACAATGTCAACTTATTCCACAAAAAAAAAAAAGTTTCTACACAGCTCATTACACATAAAAATAAAAGTTATGGCCCCCAGACTATGGCTATGCACAAACGTGTTTTCTTTTTTAACCCCTTAAGGACCAGGCGTTTTTTTTGGTGACACGTTCCTTTTTCCCTCCTCGCCTTCTGAAAGCCATAACTTCCTTATTTTTCCACCTACATAGACACATGAGGGCTTTATTTTGCGGGACAAGATGTACTTTCTAATGGTGTTATTCACTATACTATAGAATATACTAGGAAACCGCGAAAAAATTCCAAGTGGCACAAATTGTGAAAAAAAATGTATTTTCGCCATGTTTGCGGGGGTTTTGCTTTTACGGCGTTCAATCTTCGGTAAATATAATGTGTTATCTGTATTCTTCAGGTTGTTACGCATCCGGCAATAGCAAACATGTAGGGTTTCCGTTATGTTTTGGTACCGTAAAAAAATTCCCAAACCTTTTCTATTTTTGAAATTTGCGCCACGGCGCCATTTTGTGCGACCAATAACTTTTTTGTACTAACACCTACGGACGTCAGTGAGGGGGCATTTTTTGCGGACTGAAGTGTACTTTTTTATTGCTAGCAGTTTGGAATGCATGCGACTTTTTTTGATCATTTTTATTCCATTTTTTTGAGTGACGTAAAATGACCAAAAAACGCAAATTTGGCGTTTGGAATTTTTTTTCTTCTACGGTGTTCAGCGTACGGGATAAATGATGTTATATTTTTATAGATCGGACTTTTTCGGACATGGCGATACCAAATATGTGTCACTTTTTTATTATTTTATTGATTTTATTTGTAAAATGGGGAAAGGGGCGATTTAAACTTTTAATACTTTTTCTTTTTTTTGTACTTTAAAAGATTTTTTTTTTTTTACTGTAACATTGCGGCCACCTATGGTACTGGACCACTAGGTGGCGCGATTGTTAATACAACCTACTGCATTGCAGAGGCAATGCATTAGGGTGTACAAAGATGGCGGTTTCCCCACTTCCTGTCTGCGGACGGAAGTGGGGCAAACCGGCCAGGGTAAGTGACGGGAGCCTTCACAAGGCTCCCGACCACAATGCCCGGTGATCGGATCGGCGCAGCCTAGCTGCGCTTATGCCGATCACCGCACCGATCGGTGCACGGCACCGATCGGCGTTAATTCAGACGCCGCGGCCATCTTTGCCGCGGCGCCTGATGGGTAAAACAGCGCCAGCGGGCGATTTGCCGCTAACACCCGGCGGCTGTGCGGGGGGGTCGCGGAGCGATCCCCCTGCAGAGCCCCTTACCGGCCCTGGGACGTACTGATACGCCCAAGGTCGTTAAGGGGTTAAATATGTGTTTTTATCGTGTAAAAGAATTAAAACATAAAAAATACAAAAATTTTAAAAAAGTATCACTCTAATAGTATCGACCTGCTGAGTAAAAGCTAGCATGTCATTTGTACCTCACGATGACCCCTGTAAAAAATAAATGTAAAAAAAAAACTACCAGGATTGTTGTATTTTGTTCAAAACGAGTCACGTAAATCTTGATAAAAAGCGATCAAAGTGTCATATGAACCCCATAATGGTACCAATAAAAATGTCAACTCATCAGGCAAAAAACAAGCCTTTAATCAGCTCCACATGGAGAAAAATAAAAAACTCATGGCTGCTGAATTATGACAATATAAAAACTATTTTTTACAAACATATTTCTAAAAAGTAATAAAACATAAAAATTATACAAAATTTATGTTATTGTAATTGCACTGACCCGCATAGTAAAGTTATGTCTTTTATACCGAACAGCGAACGCTGAAAAAAAATGCAGGCCAACAAACGATGGTGGAACTGCCTTTATTGTCATGGGCCAATGCTTAAAAAAAACCTATGGCACACCTAAGGCCCAAAAATCACAATACACTCATAAATGAGACCCGTGATGGGTGTTGATTTCTAAATGGGATGACTTCTGAAGGTTTCACCTGTTCTGGTACATTGAAGGCTTTGCAAATGCAACATGGCACCCACCAAAATCTGTGTTCCAAACGCCAAATAGTGCTCATTCCCTGATACACCTTGCCATGTGCCCAAACAGCAGTTTACACTCACATATATGGTATTACCGACTTGGAAGAAATTGTGTAACAAATTGTAAGATTGAAACCTTTTCAGCTAAAATGGTTGGAAAAATATTTTTTTTTCATTTTCTCAGCCTAATGCTTAAAAAAAAACAAAAAACAGTGAAACACCTGTGGGGACGATATGGTCACTGAAAACAATTGTAAATGAGACCTGTGATGCAGCTGCGCTTGCTTGAGCATTTATTTGAATTTCAATAGACATAGCATACATCGACGTTCTGTCATCACTAGTCCATATAAAGGCCTTTGAATGATAGTAAGCAAGTAGTAAATATCAGGTAAATACCTTGTTATATTTTACAATTCCATGGGATAGCAGAGGAGCAGCTTGGACAACCGACTGAGCGTTGCACGGATGCAACGTTTCGAGGTAACTCCGCCCCCTTGTCAATTTGGATACAAATTGAAAAACTGCTAAATTCTGTTTTGAATAGATTAAGGGGTGTTGTTTCTTATATGTATTCATTTATGTGGGTACCTAATAAAGGCCCCACAAAGCCATGTCAGAACTGGACTGGTCCCTAAAAAAATCCGTTGCAATTTTTTTTTTAAATGTGAAAAATGGTTTCTAAGCCCCATACTGTTGTAAAAAAAATTGTGTGCTATAACCGTTTCAGATGGAGAAATGTTTGTACTTTGAAAATTGCAAATTATTCTAAATTTTTAAAAACATATTGATATCTTTCACAAATAAACAAGGATGGTATGGACAAATATTTTTTACTAACCTAAAGCACAATGTGTCCAAAAAAAAAATCTCAGAATGAATTACACAGATATGTAAAAGTTTTAAAAAGTTATTCCAACATAAATTGCCATTTGTCAGATTGGAAAAATGGGGCTGTCTTTTGGTCCAAAACTGGCTGCGTCCTGAAGGGGTTAAAGTACTAAAACCTTACATATTTAGCATTGCTGGAATTGTATCAATCTGTAACATACAGAGAGCACATAATTTATACCAGAGTGTGAATGACATAAAAAAAAAAAAACAAAAAAAAACAAACAAGGAGCATGTATGTTTTTTCACATTTCATTACACTGAAAATTTTTGGGGGGTTTCCCAGTATAGTCTGATGATCCGTTCAATGGAACCATTAAAAAGCACATCTTTCCCACACAAAATACCCTTATGTGTCCATGTAGATATAAAAATAAAACAGTCATGGCTTTAGGAAGGTGTGGAGGAAAAAAATTAAAAGCCATATTATTATTGCCAGCTGTCAGGAAGGGGTTAAAATAAATGGAACCAAAAGCAAGTTTTCTAACAGAAATACATCAAATCCCACAGCACAACTATAACATTCCTTTATTTGCTTATATCACTCTTAGGCTCCGTTCATACGACGGATTTGGCCGCAGTTATGGCCACGGGTTCCGACGCGGTTTCCGCGGCCAAATAGAGGCTAGTTTATTAACATGGTTTCCTATGGGAAACCGCGTAAATATTCACACGCCGCGGCCGAACCCGCGTGTGTGGAGAACTCTCCTGTCAATTCTTGACAGGGAGTGCTCTGCGTGGCGGTCGCGCGGTGCTGCCGCAGGCGTCGCCGCGGGTGGTGCGCGGCTGGGCCGCGGTTTGCCCCCTGCTATTAATTTGCCTGGGGGCAAACCCTCGGCGCAAGCCGCGCCGAGATCACGCCCAGCGCCCACGCTGCAAACCCGCGTTGGGAGACGCGAGTTTGCGGTGAGGTCCGACGAGGCTCTGGCCGTGGGAACCGCGGCGAGAGCCGCGGCCAAAACTGCCGTGTGAACGGGGCCTTACAGCTCTCTCAGGCTCACAACAGTTCTGTGCCATGTCCTGTGTGATGACATCACTCCCTGCTATCAGATAAGACAAACAGCAGAGGAGAACAAGCAAACAGGTCAGTAACTAGAGAAACCTGAAAGCCCTCGGAAGGTGATAAAATCATTTATAGCTTCTCAACAACAACAACAAAAAAAATGAACAAAAGCAATATATTTGGAAAACGTCTTCATTTAGTGTTCCCTATATGTTGAAAACTAATCTTTGCAGAGAGACAACCCCTTTAAAGAACAGTCAGTAAACACAGATGGAGTTGCCAAGTGAAATTAAAAGGTTATCTACTTAAGATCATGATATGACATCACTGGAATCAATAACACTCCTTGCTGCTGAAGAGTCTAACACACTTCTTTGACTGCACTGAATTAATAATTCAGGAGAAAAAATTAGATAAGATGCAGCAATGATAAAAAGATATGTATAGAGGATGCCCTTGAATCTCCAAAAACTGAAAAGTGCACTAAAATATAACTTTTAAATATAAACCATTAAAACAATCCCACAACAAAATATCAAATACAAATGTAAGCAACAAGTAAACCGGAGTCATTTTACCATTCTGGAAACCGCTCCCATACATACACTATGATAGGTTAATCTGTTGGTGAGGTCGGGGAATAAGGGAAAAGGATTAAGGCCCTGGTATAACCCTATTCGGCCTAGAAAAATCCCTGATAGCCTATATTACAGAGCACTCGCCCTGATAAGGGTGACTCGTCACCAGCCATACCAGGGCCTTAACCCTTTTCCCTTATTCCCCGACCCCACCAACAGATTAACCTGCCACAGTATGTATGGGTGCGGTTTCTCCAAGAACATCACCAGAATGGTAAGACGACTCTGGTTTACTTGTTGCTTACACTTGTATTTGATATTTTGTGTTGTGGGATTGTTTTAATGGTTTATAATTAAAAGTTATATTTTAATGCGATTTTCATATAATTAATATTCAGAGACACAACCTATTAATTTAAGTGAAATTCAATTACAGTAGGCAGGTCAAAAATGCATTAAAGAAAAACATACCACTATACAATGTCTTATTACAATAAAAAACAATAAAGGAAGTTTAAAGAAGTCTTAAGTTCAGGATTCCAACAATGTGGAGAAAAGGAAGAAAGAACAAAAAAACACAAACAAACCTTTCCATGAGACACTGCATTTCAGATATTATAATATTCCTCTTATAAGACTCAACTTATGTATAAACTTAAACATACCATATAAAAAGTATGCAAATAAAATCACCTCCAGAACAAAAACAATGTTCTCATACAAAGCCAAACCAAGTTAACCATGTGCAGACAGCTGTTTCAAAGTTCTTGACATGGATCCTTACACAGCGCAGTGATCTGCAAAGTGCGGCTCTCCAGCTGCTGGGAAACTACAACTCCCATCATGCCCACTGATATAGACTATATAAATGTATGGTTGGAGTTGTAGTTTCCCAACAGCTGGAGAGCCGCACTTTGCAGATCAGTGAATTAAGGCATCTCTCACTAGCCAGACAAAGCTCAGAGAGGAGCGAAGGAGGGGCGGGGGCTTAAAGAGGTTGTGTGAGAAACCCAAAAAAATAAGAACATATAGTGCAATAATACTAAAGAGAAGTAGTAACTGACACAGCTCAGAGAGGAGAGAAGGAGGGGCGGGGGCTTAAAGAGGTTGTGTGAGAAACCCAAAAAAATAAGAACATATAGTGCAATAATACTAAAGAGAAGTACTAACTGACACAGCTCAGAGAGGAGCGAAGGAGGGGCGGGGGCTTAAAGAGGTTGTGTGAGAAACCAAAAAAAATAAGAACATATAGTGCAATAATACTAAAGAGAAGTAGTAACTGTCACAATCCAGTGTGTGGCTATGTGCGCTCCTTTCAGTCTCCTTTCTAGTCTGCAGAGCCGTCCCTCATACCACAATTCTCTCAGTTCTGCTCAGTTTTGTCGGTCAGCCTAACCAGGAAGTAACTCACAGAGCTTGTCCTACTTCCTATAGGACAGGTTTCTGCTGAGGATGGTGCCTGGTAGCCATTTTGTTCTTCTGTAATAAATATACCCTAGACAAAATGAGCAGATTTTCTAATTAAAGTTATTTAGGATTTATTTTTTACTATGACATGTAGTTTATGTATTTAGTTTTCTTCTTTTCCCAGAGAAACCCTTTGAGAGGAAAACTGACACAAAAATGAGAAAGTCCCCTCCCCCTCGAACTTCAAAAGTCACTCAGATTGCAAAGTCATAGAAAGCCGTCAATTAGCCAAAAGACAGCAGACCTGGCTAACAAAAGCTGAAGAGGAGACTTCTCAGCAGGAGGCCGACAGCATCAAAGCGTTTTCAGTTAAACTCAATTGACTCCGGCTGAAAATACATGGGCTCTCAGACTCCCAGGATCAAAGAGTTATGCCAGACTCAAAGGCACCGATAATTCATAACGATTTATGGGAGAGCGCTTCATCATAGGTCCACCCCGGTTTCATATTTTTAAATATGAAACTTTCCACACATCTAGCTCTCACTCCCGCATTTGTATGACATCTGGGGAGAAAACTCACAGTTCAGACAGGGAAGGGCGCAGGACGCCATGTGTAGTACCAGGTTGTAGCTTAGGCCTATCCGGTTATGATGGTATCACTGGCTCAGTTCTGTGTCAATGCCCTGCCCCTCTATGGCCCATTTTGCGTTCCAGCCAGAAAACTGCATGACCCATAAGGGAGGAGTGTGCAGGTCGTCCCAGGGGCAAAAGTGGGTGTAACAAGGGGTACGACGTGGGCTGTCCCAGTACTATTTTAAGCAGAAACCCAGCTTTGCCTAGGGTCCTTTTCTATTGGAGAGGGGTTACGCCGAGCGTACAGGCCTCAGGCCTGTCGCCGGCGAAACCCCCGTGAGGCCCACAAAGCCACCAAAGGAAAAATAGTCTATTTTGTGCCTCTTTTTGTAATCACATCCTATTTGCACCTCTGACCAATTTCTGAAATAGTTTTGTCCCTAGTATATATTGTTTTTTTAGTGCCCCCCAAGGCAATTTAAAATTTTATAAACTTTATTTGGGGGCTGGCCCTTGTCTTGATCATCGATCTCACGGCCAAAATCTCAGTCTTACTATACAGCCCCCCCCAAAGGCTGATTTCCGGGCCTTTTGCAAGTCGACAATGGCCCGGGGTTTTAAAAAAACCCCAGCGGGGGAACGGTGGCAGTCTCTGGGTAAAGGCTCTGTTTATCCAGGTGGGTAACAATCTCCCCCCACTGTTCGGGGTTGGGGGGCGAGTGGGGTACCCCTCTCACATCCCTGGGTTTTCCCTGTGCCCGGGTGGACAGGTTTTAATGTGAAACCCGTATCGGTTGACCTTGTGCACCCCTAGGGGAAGCGCAACATCACAATACACCCCAAGTCAGGCCGTGGAACCAATCTTTGAAGCAGAAGCCCCTGCCACAGATAAGTTTCAAATCCACGACAACACTTGCAAAGGCAACCCCAGTTACAAAAGTAAGAAAATAGAGTGCTTTCAAACTAAAATGCCATGTAGTGATGCAGGTGAGTATTCAGACTAGTCCCAGAGTCCTTTGTGGCAGATATGCCAAACAGAAAATTGCTCATATAAATGTGTCAGCCACAAAAGTATGCACACAAACATGCCAGCCACATTGCCCTATAGTGCAGAAAATAGAAATGCACAGATGTTTCCAAAGCAACTGTCAGTCTTCTAACAAATTTTTCTGCCGATTTGGAGATTTTTCTTTTGTGGATTGACCTTAAGCCCTCCCCCAAAAAAAAGATTATAATCTGTATCATAAATATTAAATATGATCAATATAAGAATACATACCTAAACCTCTCTTGTCCTGCTGTATCCCAGATCTGTAGCTTCACATATTTACCACCAACATTTATAATCTTAGACCCAAATTCCACTCCTATTGTGTGATTGGGTCTTCTTAACTAAAAAGAAAACAGATGATGGCAAAATAGCCAACTCAGAAAATAATCATCCTCTTTATACAGAAGTAATTTGATACACTGAGTCTTCTATATGAAAACTCTCAGTATGCATCCATCCAAGATATACAGAAATTTTCCAAACATTTTTAGGGGGCCCTACTAAAAAAAGCATGGTTTTTGGTCAGATTCAATATTTAGAATCTGCAAAAATCTGCGTGTAAACCAGTGCCTATAGACCTCAACAAAAATCCAAACTGAAACTACACGCAAAGGATTTTTAATTGTCGGATTTCAAAACCACCAGCTTATTTTCAAGTATGTAATTTCGTCGTTTTTATACAGTTCAGTGTTAAAGGCCGGCTGAAAACCGAATGCAAAATCTGTACTAAAAAAACCCGGGGGGGCCAATTTTTTTTAAAATACCCTGACAATTTTCCATGGCCCTTTGTCATTGCTTTTAGGACAATCCCCAAAATTGGCTAGAATTTTTTGTTATGGTTATTTAAATTAATTTATTTGGCACAAAGTAAAAAGCTTTTAAAAAACCAGGTTTATGCCAAAACAAAGAAAAGGAAAAACAAATTTTAAAATGATGAGCATAAGATACGCAATTTATATAGCCTGGGGGGGTTTAAGCAAGTAAGGGCCCCCCACACATGAACACAACCAATGTAACGTAAAGAGGGTTTTTCGACTTACTTTTTTTTTTCCCTAAAAATGAAGTAGCTAAATTTTTCCAGTACCAGCTTTCCAAAACCGGGGAAATTTGAAAAAAAATCTGAAAAAGCATGAAAATTTTTTAAATTACAACCAAACTGCTGACAGCAGGGAAAACACAGGGGATCAAGTCATTTTTTAGCATGTCACAATTTAAAGGAAAAATTCTTGGTGGATAATGTAGTAAGGTTTTTTAGCCTTGCTTTTTCAGGTTTTACAGCCCTGCAGTTTCTCCAGCTATGTGAATAAAGAACAAGGCTTGGTTTAACAAATCTTCTGCAGAGTCTTGCAGAAGCTTATGATGATGTGCATCAGAATGTTCTGCTACTTGAGGTGCTGTTAAAAGAGTTTTCCAGGTTGATTTGTTGAAATGGAGCTACTGCAAGAAAAAAAAAAAAAAAAAAAAAAATTTCTAACCCCCCCTCGCACTGTTTTAAGCCCTGACATGCTCATTTACTTCTGGGCGAGTCACCAAATGCGGGTAGTTTCCTGAAATCACCGTTTGAACGTGAGCGCTCCAGCGCTTAAATGGAGACGAGTGAAAAAGCAGATTTTTTATTTTTTATTTTATAGCAGCAGCACCACCACCATTTTAGTTTAAAATATGCTCCTAGAAAACCCTTTTAAAGACTCCAATGTGTGCCCAATCTTTATTAGAGCGGATAATATTTCACAGAATTGCTTTCTTACAGTAAGCAATGGTCAAAAAGCAACATTTAAACAAAAGCAATTTACTAGCAGTTTTTGCAAGCAATTCTAGGTAGTTTTTACAGACAAAGTCATGCTACAGTCTATAATACAAAATACCCTTTGGTTCTGCAGGAGATACACACAGGTATGCAGATAAACATACACCATTTCCAATTATAAATTCTTCCCCATTTAACAAGAGCTTTATTTTTACACTGTTTGCACAGCAAAATGAAGAATCCAAGTCATTGGATTTTCCAGATTACACAGATGTGTGCAATTCACTAGAGCCACTAGTGCTTTGTATGTCTTTTTTGAACTATGTATTCAACTGAACGGCAGCTGTATAGGACTAGATTTGCCCTGCAGGATATGAGCAGCTAAAAGCAACATCTGTACCCAATGCTAGCAAGAGTCTGGGATGAGACAAACCCTCCCATTTTAGACTTACAGGGCTATTAGGGCAAGTTCACACGGCGTATTTTGCGGGGTATACTTTGGCACGTAATTGCGCTGTAATCTGCCTGAAGTACGCTCCCCGCCCCCCCCCCCCCCCCCAAACATAGTAAAATCATAGTGTGAAGGATGGAGTCAGGAAACAGTTTAATTCTAAAATTCAGCTGAATTGGACAATCTGTGTATATTTGCCATCTTCAAGGAAAACTGAACAATGTCTGTGTTTGCTGATTTCAGGACACCAATTCGGACAATAAGACTCTGGCCATAACGCGCTCTAACTAGAGAGATAATACAATAGTTACATATTATCTCACTTTATGCTGAAGTGAGCAACTCCCAAAATGTATAAGAAGTCTGGCATTTGTAAATAAAGCTCAGTTCTGATGTGCTCAGGGCATCAGACTGCTTATATGGTTGAGCACGATTGTCTCTCTTGTGTTCCATTATATGAGCGATTGCAGACTGCAGCTGCATCTAAATTATTCCACTGCCGTACTGGTTCAGATAGGGTGTGTGATCACTCTTAACCCCTTCACGACCCTGGGCGTATGAGTATGTCCCAGGGCCGCTCAGGGGCTTTGCAGGGGAATCGCTCCGCGACCCCCCGCACAGCCGCCGGGTGTTAGCGGCTGATCGGCGCTAACACCCGGCAGTAACAGCGCCGGTGGGTGGCTCCGCCCGCTGGCGCTGTTCTACCCATCAGACACCGCGGCAAAGATGGGCGCGGCGTCTGAATTAACGCCAATCGGTGCCGCGCACCGATCGGTGCGGTGATCGCCATCAGCGCAGCTATGCTGCGCTGATCCGACAACCGGGCATGGTGGTGGGGAGCCTTGTGAGGCTCCCGTCACTTACCCTGGCCACTTACCCTACCCGTCCGCAGACAGGAAGTGGGGAAACCGCCATCTTTGTACACCCTAATGCATTGCCTATGCAATGCATTAGGTTGTGTTAACAATCGCGCCCCCTAGTGGTCAAGCACCATTGGGGGTCTAAATGTTACAGTAAAAAAATAAATAAATAAAGTTTTAAAGTCCAAAAAAAAAAAAGTATTTAAAGTTCAAATCACCTCCCCTTTCCCCATTTTACAATAAAATCATAAAATAATAAAAAAGTTACACATATTTGGGATCGCCGCGTCCGAAAAAGTTTGATCTATAAAAATATAAACATTTTTCCCGTACGCTGAACACCGTAGAAGAAAAAAAATTCCAAACGCCAAAATTGCGTTTTTTTGGTAAATTTTTCGTCACTTTAAAAAATGGAATAAAAAATTTTCAAAAAAGTCGCATGCATTCCAAACTGCTAGCGATAAAAGTACACTTCAGCCCGCAAAAAATTTCCCCCTCCCCTGACGTCCGTAGGTGTTAGTACAAAAAAGTTATTGGTCCACAAAAATGCGCCGTGGCGCAAATTTCAAAAATAGAAAATGTTTGGAATTTTTTTACCGGTACCCAAAAAATAAAAGGAAAAACCCTACATGTTTTTTGGGATTGCCGGATGCAAAACAAACTGAGAATACAGAAACACATTATATTTACTGAAGATTGAACGCCATAAAAGCAAATCACCCCGAAACATGGCGAAAAAATACGTTTTTTTTCACAATTTGTCCCAAATTGGAATTTTTTTGCGGTTTCCCCAGTATATCTATAGTATAGTGAATAACCATTAGAAAGTACATCTTGTCCCGCAAAATAAAGGCCCTCATGTGTCTATGTAGGTGGAAAAATAAAGAAGATATGGCTTTCAGAAGTCGAGGAGGGAAAAACGAACGTGTCACCAAAAAAAAACCCGGGTCCTGAAGGGGTTAATTGGCTAAACTTATCAATAGCACTCATTGAGTGCGATGATAAACCAGCGTAAGCGTGGAGGAAAACAAAAGGAACAGGAGGCCGTAGCCCAGCTGAAGGTACGCGCTGGCTGCAGGCGTATCACAGCGCGCACAGGTACACGCTGCAATACGCATTGTGAATATACCCTTATAGAACTTATAACACACAGCAAGCAGACAAAACACATTGCAGGGACAGAAAGAGATTATAAAGGTGCTACCCTGACATTCAATGTTCTTCTATGTAATCACTTATCTACATCCTTCGTAAAAGAAGGCATTCTAAGCATTCCAGGGTCAAGCTGGAAAAATTCACGTAGCAATAGTAACTAGAAAATATTCCTTTCAAGTCTGTCAGCCATGTTTGCATATTTAGCTGGGTTTGTATTCCCACTGCTAAAATTTCTAATGGACTGTGGTTTTATTTATCTCATCAGAGACTAAACAGCAGACGTCAGATTACAGCTGCTCCGCATTGATTTCCGTTTGCAGACATTACACGTGATAGACTGCTAATATGAACAATAGCTCTGGGTGCTGCTGTATAAGAGATGCTGAGGGTGCGGGGAAGAGGGGGTCGCTACCATGTAAACATACTAAAAATACCAATTCCATATAATAACAGTAGTAACCAGTAGTACTGGTTGGACAGCAGGTATTACAGGTAGAACTGTCAGGTCTCCAATCAGATTCTGCTTTCAAAAAGTGTAACCCGATGCCAAATGCTTTAGGTCTCCGTAGTTTTGGCATCAGTGCAAGCCTCAGCCAGTTCTATGCTCTACTGCACTGCAGTCTATCCCTTATAATAACATGATGGACTTACTGGACAGATTGTGGACGCCTTCTTATTGACGTTTGCACTATTTATTTAAATGCATGGGTTTTTACTTAAACCCTTTATTTTATTTTTTTTATTTTCCATATGACTATCAATATCTAAATGCAGTTAACAGCAGGTCAGGCAAGATGGCTGCCACCATAACCAAATACAGAAAACAGAATTTAAAAAAAATCTACAACTAGAAAATAAAAACCACTAAGAAGAAAACAATATGTATGAGTATCTCGTTTAATTAGTGACAAAAGATGTTGGTGTCAGATTCCCTTTAACACTGGGGTCTGTCCACGCTTCCATTTGCTAAGCTCTGTTAATAGCATTACATATGCAAATGATAAACTTTGCAGGGTCCATTAAAGAAGTTGTTCCAAGTAGAGAATAGCTTTCTGCCAGAATTTAGATCTGCCCGAGAAGGGTTCTGTGGTCGGAACAGTGGAATATTAAATGCTTAATGACATTTGTGACTTTGCTTCTTGTTTTTACACGTCGCACTGCTGGTAAAACTGCAGCACCACCGCAGCAGAAAACACACATACTACAGTTTCTCTAAATCAAATCACTGATGGCTAATGCAAGGCATGTAAGCCTAAGTGCACTTTTAATTAGTACCTACTATGTAAAATATTCACTCTAGAATGTGTAAAAATACAAAACAGTAACAGATATAGCTGAGCGGTAAGGGTTTGTTAATGTGTGGATTTTCTGTAGAAAATCCACACAATATAGGTTTTTAAACCCAACAAACCCATAGAATTAAAGAAGTATTCCCCTTTTTTAATTAGCTTTAAACATGTAAGCAAATGTAAATAAAGAATACTACCTAATATACTGCTGTTCTGATTTTGCTTCCCTTCAGAGCTAGAACACTTCTTATTTCCTGCTTGTGTAGACAAGCTTTCCTAGGTAATGTCGCCCAGCTCAAGCAGCAGTGGCCAGGTTGGTGTGGTCACTCCAGCAGAACAGGAGTTTATCTTTCTTGCTGACAAACTTTAACCCTTTAGAGCTTTATAGCCTTGTATTTTGCTGCATAAACCCTTCCATTATTAATGTTCCTCTAAGGCTATGTCCACACTGCACATGATTACGATCGTATCTCCGGCGCTGTTCGTTTTTTAAATGCGCCGCAGATACGATCGTCAGTGTGGTGCCATAGACGGCAATAGAAAAGACGAGTTGCTATCTACACAGCTCGTCTTTTTCTTGACCTGTCTTTCGGCAGCGGCGTATTATATAACATGTTGTATAATACGCCGGTGCTTCTCGTCTTCTTGACGTCTTCCCATACAATGCTATTGTATGGGGGACGTCGGGAAAACGAGAAGCGGCCGCGGCTTTTGCACAAAGCGTGACAAAAGCCGCGGTCCTGCATCAGAGAGAGAACGGCCGCTTTTGGGGCCGTTTTTTCTCTGATGCAGTGTAGACATAGCCTAAGAGGCTCAGCTAGGAACAGCAGAGCCGATATGCCAGTTACTGTTGTAGACCTGTTCCCAGCCTAACCAGGAATTGTTAACCTGAATCTAGCTTTGAAGAGCAGGCTCTGTCAAACAACATAGTGAGGACACCCCTTCAAATCCATAAAATGATTTCTGTAAATCACCAGGTGATTTGGTCACAAATTTCATCATGGAAAAACATTTCCTGTGGATTTTGCCTTCTCTCATTGAAGTCAATGTAAACAAATCTGCAACAAAATGTGTAATAAAATTAACATCAACTGGTCAAGATTTTTTGTGTGTACATTTACAGCAAAATATGGTGCATTTTCAGTGTAAACTGGAAAATCCACACAGGAAATGTGAACATATTCTAAAGATAATCTGAAGAGATATCAATACCGAGCACTTAAAATAGCCTTCTTCCAATAACCCCTGACAAGTCAGACAGTCTCCAGAGGAGATGTGTGTGCAAGAAGCTTTTCACTGAAATTACTGTCATATACTTTACACTATTGATGGTTTTTCCCTCCTTTCTTGTAATACATAATAAGCAAATCAAATTACACAGATCTAAACCTACAGCTATATTAGATTTTATTGCAATAAAAAGATTATTTTGAGTTCATGTTTTCCATGAAGTCTTTATTAGGTCTACTGTTTGGTCAGCTTAGGGTATGTTCACATGGCGTTTTCTGACGTGAAAATTTACGCTTCAAAAAACGCCTGATCGGAGGCGTATTTTGAAAAATCCTATCCCCATTGTTGAGTATGGAGATTTTACAAGCAAAAACCTCCTCGAGAATTGACAGGTCACTTATTTTTATGGTCGAAATTGCGTTAAAAAACAGCACAATTGCGCTAGTTAAATATGCTTCGTGTAAATCACAAGGTGTATTCTATATTATATTCAATGAGGAATGATTTGAAACTTGTCTGAGGCTGATATTGCCCAAAATACACTGTGTGAACATACCCTTACTTTTCCATTCCAATTTATGGTCACTGACTATGAAGCTTTAGAACTCCTCAATCTTTCTGGAGAATTATAAACTATTAATGGTATCAAATGCTATTTAAAGGGAACCTGTCACATAGATTATGCTCCCTAGCTGAGGGCAGCACAAGCTAGTGATAGACCTGCTATTTCCAGCGCAGTGTCCCTTATTCTGTAAAATGCAGCAGTTTCAGACCATTTGCTGCTCAAATCTGGCAGTTGGCAGCCTGTTCTGCCAGAGATAAGTCCAGCTTATGCATGAGCATGTGTTAGCCCTGCCCACAGCTATTCCCACCCACATACAGCTGATCCTCCAGTGACATTACCATCCAGTCTGTATAAATTCATGAAGGTCATCCAGTAATATCACCATCCAGGGATTAGTTCACTATGGTAAAAGAAATATATGTAGCCACACTATTCAATTAATCACAGGAGAAAAGTTAGACAACAATCCGGTCACCTTACTGTTTCTTGTGGTAAGGGGATCACATCGTTCTCTCAAAAACCGCCTCATACTTACCTTATTGAACGCAGCTAAAACAATCATCCCAAGGCTCTGGCTCTCCTCCATCTGTCCGCCAATTACAGACTGGTTCAAGGAGATACATAGAATTTGCAGATGGGAGGATATACGCTGTGATTCACATGGCGACTCCTTAAATTATTATAAGATCTGGGATGACTGGCCAATCAGATCAGTATCATTCCATCTTGTGACCGACCCGGTGTGTGGTGATGGGTTCTTGGCATCGACTGGCTTTCTCTTCCCCCTCTCCCTTTCCGTTCCATTTCCTTCTTCTGTTGAGTTGTGTCTCATCGCCACATTGACAGTTTATGCTGTAGTGACTCAGCCCATAGGCACATTGAAGGGGTTAGTTTAGTATCAATTAGGTCTTTGCGATGAGCGCCTCACCCCATAAATCGAAACTTTTGGATTTCGTTATAGATGTTGGAGACCTGCTGAAATGTAAAATCCTTCACCACTTTCCTGTCTCTGATTCTAACAGTAAGCAACGAGTACCTGCGTTTGCCTTGTTAGAAGATGGGCTGTTTATGATGAGGCTTTATTCTAAGAACTCTTGAGACATATAGCCGCTGTCTCTTGTCGATAATACAGACTTCCTTAAAGGGAACCTGTCACATAGTTTTTGCCCCCCTGGCTGAGGACAGCACAAGCTAGTGTCAGACCTGCTGTTTCCAAGCACTGTATCCCTTATTCTGTAAGATGCTGCAGTTTTAGAGCATTTTCCCCTCAAATCTTATTCATGAGCTGGTGTTAGCTCCACCCACCAATGGCTAGCCCCACCCACCCACCCACCCACATGCCCCACCCACAAGCCCCACACATCCACATGTTTCTACCTATTCAAAGTAATAGGTTTATCAGTTGAGGTGGGTGGGGCTAGCCTCAGATGGGCGGCGTTTGAAAAAACCGACTCTTTCAATGACTCTTCGAATGACTCTTCTGGCTGAAAACTGCAGATTTGAGCATTAAATACACAAAAACTGCTGCATCTTACAGAATAAGGGACACAGCGCTGGAAACAGCAGGCCTGACACTAGCTTGTTCTGTCCTCAGCCAGGGGGGCATAACCTATGTGACAGGTTCTCTTTAATGATGTTAGCTCGTAAAGATACTGTTCTACCGCAACTGTAATATCCCTGTCATGATCTGCCTGGCATTTGATCCTGGGGCTGTTCTGTTGAGGCTATGCCTTCCAGCACGGCAATAGTTAATCGTTGCCTGTGTGCACTTTCCAGGTGCAGTACCTCTGCAATCAGGCCCAGCTCTTTAGCCCAGCCTCTGGCTCTAGGCTGGGCCTGAGATTTTCCTGACATGCTGGTTTCCTGGACAAGTCCTTCCTGTTTTTGCTCCTCTGAGTTTTTCCTGGACATTCCTCTGGACAGTCTGTGCCCTGCCTGGTAAAGGTTTGGATATATTTGTTTCTGCTTTGTTCCTGGACTCTGTGTTTTCTCTTTTCCACGTTCCCACGGATCCACCTTTTGTTATTATTTTTGGGGGGGTGTTTTTTTACTTTTTTTTGGGTTTTTTTTAATAAAACCCTTTTTTTTGGCATTAATACAACAACTTGAAAATCCCCTATATTTTGAAATGATTGTGTCGCATTTGTCTACTACAGCAATAAAGTTTTTTTTTGAATGTCAAAAAAAAAAAAAAAGTTTTAATCCCCTTTCCTAGGTCCCCCCCCCAAATTTAACTGCCCCTTTTGGGTAAGCCAGCCAAAAAGGGGAACCCCTGCCTAAAAATTCCCCTTGTAATTTTCCATACAGGTTACCTACTAGTAAGGGTCGTTCATACGGAATGGACAAATCCCGGGTTGGTTTAAAAATCCCGGGATATCCGCCCGGGTTTTTGTCTGGTTTGTGTCCCGTGCACAGGCCGGGGGGAAAAGTGGGACGCTTTTCTCCCTGTGCGGAAAAAAAAGCCCCCCCCCCTTCACAAGGGCACATTTTTTGGTCCAAAAAACGGAGGGAAAAGAATGTGCATCCCGAATGTTTTTCGGGGGGGGGAAAAAAAAAACCACCGGGACTGCTGCACAGGTTTTCCATAGGAGCCCGTTGTGCTCGTTTTTGAAAACCCCGGTTTTTTGAAAAAAACCGAAAAACCGTCTAAAAAAAACGGGCCGAAAACCCGTGCCGTTTGGGGCATACCCCTTTTTAAGAATAAAAACGGTAATGTAAAAACGCATCTCAGTATTACAAGTGAGGGTGATTAGGGTAATTACTGCAGACACCGTTTTCAGGGTTTCTACACCTGAGACAGTAAATAAGGACCGAGGGATAGTGGTTATAAAAGTGTTATTTTTGGTTTCTAAATGGGACTAATTTCCGGATGGGATATTTTCTGCTTTAAAATACATTACAATATAAAAGGTGGATGGTGGGTCATGGAAAATCATTTAGACTATAAATGGTTATTTGATATTGTTTTAAAGGAGCCACTTACTTTTTCCTTTTATAAAACATACTCCAAAAAGGGTTTGGGTTTTTTTCAAAATTAGGGGAAAACTATGGAAAATAAATTAAAATTTTTATGTAACCCTAACCCGACATTAGGGAATTTTTTAAAGGGGACATTTTTAGATACTTCACAAACAAAGATGCTTCCAAAAAACATTGGGAAACATTTCCGGGTGGGGTTAAAAAAAAAAAAAAAATTTTAAAAAAAATTTAAATTTTTTTTTAAAAAAAAAAAATCGGATTTTTTTTTTATTTTAAAACGGAAATTTTTTTTATTTTAAAAAAAAAGGGTTTTTTTTAAAAAACTGCTTTTTTAGGAAAATATTTTTCCTCCCAAAAAGGTTCTTCCATCATGAGATAAAGCTGAGTTGTTTAACTCAGTAGAATAAAGGCTGTATATGTGTAACATTCACAATTCCATGCTCTTCCAGAGGTTTCTGTAGGATTAGTGGGCAGTTTCTCTCCTATATTATTCACAGACGCTCGCTTTACTTACGCAGTTCTCAAAACTGAATTTGACTCCGCAGAGGTCCCAGCCTTTTCTTCACAGCAAAAATGTTACAACATGAACAGAGTTGAGAAAAAGACCTACCCTATTGTTCTACAAACCTATGAATACAAAATCAACCCTTCAGTGCCAAGTCAAGAAGTTAGACAATATATTTCTGATTGTTTGGAGTGGAATAGATCTGCACAACACAGAAGAATGTGAATCTAAGTGTGAGGAGGAGGAAGGGCAAGCAGACAAGAAAAATGAAAGTGAAACTTTGAGCACAATACGGGCACATAGCCACAGAACAGACAAGTCTGGATCTGTTTGGTGTACGATCTGAGGTTTATTACTTTCTTCCTTATAATGCAGCAGGCCGTAAAAGAGACCCAGTTTGGGAATATTTTAATGAAGCTCCTTCCTATCGGTAAGGCAGGCATGCGTGCAAAAATGCAAACGATGCAACAAAGAGATGCAAGGCCTGGTGGCGCGAATGAGGCAACATCAGAGAAAGTGCGGTGATGAAGATGACCAAAGAAACACTTCTGAACAGGCAGGACTTCAGGTTGGTAAACATTTTTATTGAATCCTATTTCTAAAGACTGAACTGTCTGTGTGAGAAAATTATATTTTTATTATTACTCCATTTTTACTGTCATTTGGGTACAGTTTGATAAAGAAAAACAAATATTCCTTTTGGGCAGTGATGTGTTGTGTACAATAAGCAGAAATTGTATAAACAAAAAAAATAACAGCATTGACTTTTTTTGTTTAGGGGGAATTCATGTATTCTGGAAACTATCCACCTCCAGATCACCATCATCCTGTTCTACAGTTTCAGAGTTATCCATCCAGGATAGTGCATTCATTAGCAGCAGCCACATAAATCATCAGACACCACAGCCACATATCACATCACCCAAAAGGAAAGAAAAAAACCTTTACCTCCGGGAACCACCATAGATAGGTTTGTGATAAAAAACCACAGATTAGAAAAAGATGATTGATGAAAAAATTGCCCAGTTTATTTATGCAACAAACTCTTCTTTCCGTCTGACTGAAACCCACATTTCATTAATATGGTTCAGTTCACTGAGACCAGGTTACAGTCCACCAGCAGAGCTGATGTTGCGGGGAAACTGCTGGATCAAGTGTTGACAGAGAAATGGAGCAATGTGCAACAGCTCTGGAGGGTAAAATTGTTAACCTAAGTATTGATGGGTGGGTAATGTCCACAATGATCCTATTGTATGTGCTGTATAACAACAGAAAAAAGGTAAAGATCTTCCTTGCACAAACAACTGATCGTCAGGAAATGACAAACAGCAGAATACTTACAAGAAGTGGCAGTAAAAAACTATAACGAAAATGTGAACAAAATTCAAATGTCTAGTAGCAGTTTGGTCACTGACAATGCTGCAAACGTATCCAAGATGAGAAGAGATTTAGAAGAGCAGGGAGGGAATCAAAGCTGCTAAAACATATGGTTGCCCGTGCTTCCCTTTGCTGCACCTCTTAGCCAAAGACTTAAGTGTTCCAGAAATAAAGGCTAATGTTGTTGAAATTGCTAAATCCCTTTCCCTAATAATCATTTTGCTGCAAGCAGCTCTGAAAAGGATGGGTGGAACCAAGCTAACGCTCCCCACAAGATGTTAGATGGAAACTCTGTGGTGGACGTTTTGAGCAGTATATCAAAAACTGGCCTTTCTGATGAAAACTTTGGAGAAAATCGAAGATAAAATAGATGGGACTGTCACGGCCAAAATCCTCAACATTGGGCTTAAGAGAAAATGTTGAACATATGCTGGAGCTTCCTGAAAAACCCCTCTCTCAAGCTTTAAACAAAATACAGAAAAAAAGCTGTTTTATTGCGGATGCTGTTGAAGTTTGGAAGGAACTGAGTGAAAAACTTAAAAACAGAACTAACCCCATGGACAGAATTAAATTACAAGCAGTAAACAAACGAATGGACAAGCACTGACTCCAGCTCATTTTTTTGGCAAATATTGTCAATATCCAATATCAGGGTCAAAACCTAAGTGCTGAGGAAGAGGAGTTAGCTATGACATGGGTATCCAGCAATCAATCCATCTTTAATGCCAACTATAATAACTTCAGGGCTAAGGGGGAACCATTCAAGAAATATATGTTTGCCCGAAGATATTTTAAAGGAAGGTCACACCCAGTAACTGGTGGAAGTACTTAAGCGCTTGGATTTAGAGACTGTTCAAGTAATGATTTCAAATTTTAACAGCCAGTAGCTCTTCTGCAGGCGTTGAAAGAATATTCTCTTCCTTTGGACTCATTCATTCTAAATTGAGAAATCGGTTGGGACCCCAAAAAAGCAGGAAAGCTTGTTTTTCTTTTCCAGATTATGAATAGCAACAAAGAAGAAGATGACGATGAAGATGACGACAAGTGAGCTACAGAGGACAGCAGGGACAGTAGTATTTAAGTTTTTCATGTGTCGGCTGGGCTGACAGTCTAAGTTTCTTAATATATATATATTTTGTTTAGCCAAATTAGTTAAACATGGATGTTTGTTTAAGCAAATAACTTATGCTGTAATGTTGTTGTTTCAGTTGAATAAATCTATTTAAATTGTTATTAAGGTCAGGATTATTTTTCTCCTTCCTAAGTACAACAGAACAGTGGTGTCCAAATATGAATGATTAACCCATTAAACTGGGGAGAAAAAAGTAATATAAAAAGTGATTCTAAAAATCTTCATCTACTTGCATGTTCAAAATAGCAAGAACTAGTTTAGGTAGAAACTTTGATTTAAATCACTGATTTAAATCAAGCCTTACTGACTAGTGATTTAAATCGTGATTTAAATCAGTTAGATTTAAGTCAAATCCACCCTGATACATACACACAAAAGATTTTCCAGAAAACTTCCCAGACATGAAATGAATCCAGAAAAGTACGAGATTCACCCAATGAGATGAGAAGCTTCAGGAAAATTGTAGGCGATTCTTCCAGGAAATGTCCTAAGCGCGCACATCAGGCTCTTTCAGGAATCCTCCTAAGCACATGCACAGACATCATCCTTTTACAGCAGTGGTGGGCAATTAATTTTCCCATGAGGCCACATGAGAAATTGGAATGGTTTTACAGGGCCAGACTAATATATTTAACTCAGTTCTACCTAATACCTAATATACTAAGGAGTCGATTGCTAAGCTCTAATAAATCGACTTGAGGCCTTAACGACTGTTAGCGACTTCACAGCGCAGTAAGTTATATGTCCCCCAGTATAGATAAAAAGGTCCACCAGCAAGTTGTATGGGTCCACCAGTATGTCCCCCGGCGGGTATATAGGCAGGTTATAGGTCCCCCGGCGGGTATATAGGCAGGTTATAGGTCCCCCGGCGGGTATATAGGCAGGTTATAGGTCCCCCGGCGGGTATATAAGCAGGTTATAGGTCCCCCGGCGGGTATATAGGCAGGTTATAGGTCTCCAGCAGGTTTATAGGTCCCCCAGTAGGTATATAGGCAGGTTTTATGTCCCAAGCAGGTATACAAGACCCCCAGTAGGTTTATAGGCAGGTTATATGTCCCTAGCAGGTATATAGGTCCCCCAGTAGAGCAGGTTATAGGTCCCCCAGCAGGTATATAGGCAGGTTATAGGTCCCCCACCAGGTACATAGGTCTCCCAGTAGGTACATAGGTAGGTTATATGTCCCCAGCAGGTATATAGGTCCCGCAGCAGGTATATAGGCTGGTTATATGTCCCACAGCAGGTAGAGAGGGTTAGTTAAAAATAAAAAACTCAAAGTACTCACCTTCCCCCATTCCCTGAAGCTCCTGCAGTTCTCAGTCTTCTTCCTGCACAGGCAGCGTGATGTAATCAGGCTGCGCAGGTAGCGTGATGCCCAGGTCTGTCTTTCAAGTAACGTCTGAAGTACCCGCACAGAAACGAGGTGCTTCCAGGTAACGTCTGAAGTACCCCCACAAACACGAGGTGCTTCCAGGAAACATCCCGAAGTCCCCACAAACACGAGGGCTTCCCCAGGTAACTCTGAAGTACCCACAGAAAACGAGGGTTTCTTCCAGGAAAATTGAAGTCCCACAGACACGAGGTGCTTCCCGGTAACGTCTGAAGTTCCGCACAGACACGAGTGCTTCCAGGTAACGTTGAAGTCCCGACAGACACGAAAGGTGCTTCCAGGTAACGTCTGAAGTACCCGCACAGACACGAGATGCTTCCAGGTAACGTCTGAAGTGCCCGCACAGACACGAGGTGCTTCCATGAGACCTCTGAGGTACCTGCACAGACACGAGATGCTTCCATGTAACGTCTGAAGTTCCCGCACAGACACGAGGTGCTTCCAGGTAACGTCTGAAGTACCCGCACAGACACGAGGTGCTTCCAGGTAACGTCTGAAGTTCCCGCACAGACACGAGGTGCTTCCAGGTAACGTCTGAAGTACCGCCAAAACACGAGTGCTTCCAGGAACTCTTTAAGGGACCGCACAGACACGAGTGCTTCCAGGACTCTGAAGGTACCGCCCCAGACACGAGATGCTTCCAGGGAAAATCTGAGTACCGCACAGACACGAGATGCTTCCATGAACCTCTGAAGGGGGCCGCACAGACACGAGTCTTCCAGGAAACTTGAGGTACCCGCACAGACACGAGGTGCTCCATGAAACTCTGAAGGTTACCCACAGACACAGGTGCTTCCAGGTTAACCCCCCCCCGGCCTCTGAAGTACCCGCACGACACGAGATGCTTCCATGAGACCTCTAGTACCGCACAGACACGAGATGCTTCCCTGGAAAACCTCTGAGGTACCTGCAAAGACACGAGATGCTTCCATGAGACCTCTGAGGTACCTGCACAGCACGAGATGCTTCCATGAACCTCTGGGATACCCGCACAGACAACGAGATGCTTCCATGAGACCTCTGAGGTACCTGCACAGACACGAGATGCTTCCATGAGACCTCTGAGGTACCTGCACAGACACAAGATGCTTCCATGAGACCTCTGAGGTACCTGCACAGACACGAGATGCTTCCATGAGACCTCTGAGGTACCTGCACAGACATGAGATGCTTCCGCGCTCTTACATACGGCAGTTAGGGATCTTCCCCCGCATGATAAACGGAGTGTGGTTCTCAGAGACACTATTGCCACATGGAAGCATGTCAGGAAGCTGTTCACTTTGCCGGTGCATCTCTCAAAATATGCTCCCATCTGGGAATTGCCCACATTTCCGGCAGGAAAGGAAAATAAGTTTTTCAAAGAATGGAGAAGTAAAAATATAAGATCGATAGGAGACTTAATCAATGAGCAGGATAATAGGTTCATGACGTGGCAAGAAATGAAAGAGAAGTACGGTTTCAGGGAGGGACAAGTCTTCCAATTCTGGCAAGTGATGGCCTTTTGTAAATCTAAGATTAAAAATTTAGCGGCAGCAGAGACGCCAGGCATATCTGATGATTTGGTAAAGGGTCAGGATCGCTGTGGTTCCCTGTCCATGGTTTACAGGAGATTATGTGACAGAGTGTTAGCGCCAATTAAGGAGTCCTGTTTTCGTTCGTGGGAAAGGGAGCTGAGAGACCCCGAGATCCAGCAAAAAATCAGAGTAGGGTGGGGGAAAATTAGGGCCTCTATTATTAACGAAAACTGGAGGGAAATGTTCTTCCGCTTGGCTCACAAAGCCACTTACACGTTTAATCTTCCGTTAAGAAATGCCCCTGCGCACTCTCTCAGGGAATGTCCCAAATGTAAGCTACAGAAGGCCGACCTGTTACATGGCATATGGCATTGCCCGAAGCTAAAGAAATATTGGGATGAAATTCTTTTGCTGATTAGAGAGGTGTGGAATGTGGAGGTCAGAGTGATCCTATAAGCATGATTTTCCATTATATCCTGGCAAACGACAACAGGACGGGAGAGACTCCAGCCTTAATAAATCACAAGGGGGTGCAAACGTTTTTGCTGGTTGCTATGGTGTGTATCCTAAGACATTGGTTGGAGGAGAGTGTCCCGACAAAGGATGAAGCTATCCTTTTGATCAAGAGATTGCTAACCATAGATAGGATTGAGGCGGAAACAAATAAGAGCTCTTTATCTGAGAAGTTCTTTAAAAAGTGGAAGAGTTTTATAGTTAAAACTTTTTCAGATGAAGAGGTAGGGGCGCTGATGGATCACTTTCGCACTTCTGATTACTACCTCAGGGAAAAGTTGGCTGGGTCCTTGGGCAGACTAGAGGTAGGAGATGATACATGACTAGGGAACGTATAGGTTGTCTAAGATAGGGAAGAAAGGTTACAAGAGAGGAATTCCCACACTGGGTAGGTGATCTTATCATTTGATTATTCCTTGATGAGGAAAGGGTGGTTTCATAAAATTTTTTGGTGATAGATTTTTCCATTTCCGGGGTTGCTGGTGGGTGGTAGGGGAGGGGCTTTATAGGGATTATTTAAGTTTGGCTCGGTTTATCTTTTATGGATGTTATTATAATTAAATGGAGAAGTTTAAGTGTTAACAGAGCATTTAAATGTTACATATTGAAGTTTTATCTATATATTGCGATGTGATTGTTTGTAAAGGATGATATCTTTTCTTCTCAATAAAAATCATTGTTTAAAAAAAAAAAAATGAGATGCTTCCATGAGACCTCTGAAGCACCTGCAGAAACACAGACACAAGATGCTTCCAGGAAAGGTCCATGTGCTGGGCAATCACCTTTTCGGCTGCATTCACACAGGGTTTCCTTGATGCTTATTTTAAGGCCCGGTTCACACGGATTATTGCTGACGTAATTACGCCGTAAATAATTGACATGTCACTTTCTCCCCGCTCGGCGTATTCGCCGAGCGGGGAGGAGAGACGGAATCCACAGTTCTCTATGAGAACTGTGGATTACCGTAATGGCTGGGACGGATTCCAGCCATATTGCAGCGCAGTACGGCGCGCAATACGGCTGAAAATCGTGCCCAAAATAAGCCGTGTGAATGGCCCCTAAAGTAGTATTTCTAAGACATAGCACAGAAAATGGAGAAAGTCTTTCCAATATACTTTTTCTTTGATGTTAGCTCCACCCCTCGTTTTGGCTTACAAATACTGCAGCAAAATAAGCATTATAAAACACAGTGTGAACCAAGCCTTATCTGCTGGATGTAAACACTGATTATAACTTGATGAGGGAGCATTAGGCGGAGATCTCACAACGGCTTTTTTGTCGTTCACAGAAAGAGTGTTGTTTCCTTGTTGAAAGTTCTGCGCTTGCCAACATGGATCTTCAGTGAGGAAACAACCCGGACTCCCTGAAGAGGACTTCTGCCTCTGTAAGGGGCAGGGCTGTGGAGTCGGTGTCGTCATAAAATGGACCGACTCCGACTCCCAAAATATATAAATTGGTCCAGTTAGTTCTCTGCAATGCAAAGAGCAAGAGGAATTGGGTCCGGCCAGTGCTACTGCTCCCATATATTCAGCCTTATCACATGAGGAGTGTAATTGATGACATGGAGCAGGCAAAGCGCTGCCCCCAAGGGAGAAGATTCCGCTCCCATAGCAAACAGATTTCAGCTAAATTTTTCACCTGCTTTCAAAGAAGTAGAAGAGTTCAACCATTCATCAAAACTGACTGTGACTGAGACAGTTCCTTTATACCCCGAGATTGTTAGAGATGTTGCCCCTGTGGTCACCGATTTGCCCCCAACCCAAGTTAGTGTAGAGAGGCCGTTCTCTATCCTGGAAATAACGAGATCAGATGTGAGGTTATGTATGCAGGATCTGATGGAGGCGATACTATTTCTCAGAACAAATTCAGACACCCCACAAATGTTCCTGCAGTGTTTTGCATACTTACAATTTTTTGTGTTCTAAAGTCATATCCAATAAATATATTTTACACTGACAAGCAAAATGGTATCAAAGTTTTTAACTTGTGACTTTCATGCTCCATATCTCTCCACCCACTACAGCTTTGTATATGAGGCTCCTGTAATTTTATATACAGTCATCTTACCGATCTTATACATAAATTTGACTTGCAAGTATTTAGCATCTGTTTAGTTCTGCAGATTCTTTCCTGTAACTGCATTGTTAGTGTTTTGCTCCTAAAAATCAAAATGTAAATTTTTATTATTTTGTTAGTATTTGGGAAAGCCACCTTTGGTTTTCAGTACTGCCTGAATCCTTCTGGGCTCTGGATCACATCTTGACCAAAATTTGATCCCAAGTCTCTTCTACACATTCCCAATGTTGGTGCAACTCTACCCACAAGTGTTCAAAAAACATTGTTACCCTTTTGCTTGTCAGTGTCTGTTCTACCTAAATAGCTTGATTATTGTATCATAAGGTGGTAAAAAGCCTGATGTTACCATTTTACTACAGTAAAGTTATCACTTAAACGTGCGCCAAGTATGAGGGAGTCAGTACTGTGCCGGCCTCCCGCTCACACCCCCGCCCCGCCCCCCCGGCGTAATTACGTCCCGCAGTTAAGCCGTGTGAACATAGCCTTAATTACGCCCCGCAATTACGCCGTGTGGCCGGGGGCGGGAGCAGTGGAGTGCGCGGGGGGCCAGCACTTCGCCGGCCCATTGACGCCGCTGGTAGTTCACATGTCACTTATCTCCCCGCCCGGCGTATTCGCCGAGCAGGGAGAGGAGACGTAATCCATAGTTCTCTATGAGAACTGTGGATTACCGTAATGAATGGGCCGTTTTCAGCCCGTAATTTGCGCACTTCGGCGCGTAATTACGGACCAAAATACGGCCCATTTTAAGCCATGTGAACATAGCCTAATAGTTCAGGCAGGCAGTTTGGGCCTGTTAGGCCTCGTTCACACGGCTTATTTTGCCGCGGATTGGCGGCGTACTGCGCGCCGGATTTGCGCTGCAGTACGGCGCCAATCCGCGGCAGCATTACGGTAATCCACTGCTCTCATAGAGAACAGTGGAATCCGTCGCTCCTCCCGCTCGGCGAATCCGACCGCGGGGGGGGAGAAAGTGACATCACATTATTTACGGCGCGTACGCGCCGTAGATAATGCATTATCTATGGGGCCGGGAGCGGCACCCCCGCCGCGCTCCGGCCCCGCCCCCATCCCGTCCCTTATTCACGGCGGATTTGTGAGCTCAATACGGCTAACAAATACGTTGGGAATAAGCCGTGTGAACACGGCCTTAATGTTCTGTGCTGTAAGTCAGGAGAAGCTGGGCAGCCAATCAGCAAGCTGGAGGGGTTGAGCTGGGCTGAAGAGAATGGGGGCAGCTTGTGCAGAGGGAGAAGCTGCAGTTGGTGACAGAGTTGTTGTCAGTTGAGAGGAGACAGTGACAGGAGAAAAAGAGAAGTGTGCCCCTCAGACTTGCAGTAGCCACGAGGGGTGGAAGATAGCCCTGTCCATGTATATAGTTCCAGTTAAAGCAGAACATCCAGGAGAGGTCCCCACTCTAGAGTCGGTGAGTTTCTGGAGGAAACATCGATGCGGGGAGCAGTGAAGTTCAGCAGGAGGCCTGAGCCATGGTGGAGGAAGCCACTGAGAACGGTCAGGTAGAGCAGTGAGGTGGGCAAGAGGAGGAGCCCTCATTAGCTGCGTGTGTGGATGCTGGAGCTGCTGGGTCACGAGCGCACTGTATGTAATGCAAAAGCCGTTAAGGACGAGAGTAAAAGCCTCATCAGTCCCAGAACACTTCTCGGGTCAATCGATTATCGCCGACGCACCACACGTTTCACTGCGCCTCTCCCCGCAGTTCAAAAGAACTCCTAAGGGGCCGTTCACACGGCTTATTCTGTGACTGATTCCAGCCGTACTGCACGCCATACTTGCGCTGCAATACGGCTGGAATCTATCCCAGTAATTACGGTAATCCACAGTTCTCATAGAGAACTGTGGATTCCATCTCTTCTCCCCGCTTGGCGAATACGCTGAGGGGGGAGAAAGTGACATGATTATTTATGGCGTGTACGCCCCGTGAATAATGAATGTCTATGGAGCCGGCGAGCTGACGCCCCCGCCCCGCCCCCACTGCACGGCAGCCGGCGTAATTGCGGGCCAAAATCCGTCCCCGCAATAAGCCGTGTGAACATGGCCTAAGGGTGATTGCCACAGGCGATGGGTGGAAGTTGTTGGGGGGGGTGCCATTACACCACCCTGCCTGTTACACCTCAGGCAATTATAATCAGCATCATCTGAATAATGCACTCATTTTACATAGGGCACAATGTAGAGCACTTTACACTCGGTTTGGACACTGACACACACAGAATCCGCATCCAAACCCATCGCGTGAACTCCCAATTGGGAGATTTTCAGGTACACCCCACAAACACACCGTGTGAACATAACCCTTAGTGTCTGTGGACTCTTTGTATTGCACCAAGACCCCAGTAACTGTCAGTAACCTGCTCCCCACATTCCCGCAACACCATGCATGCCGCACACAGGTACCCGCAAATTACGCAGTACCCGAGGCAATGGCCGCTACTCGCCCTCAGCATCTGCACTGGCCGCGCACTACACCTATCCCTCCGCAGCGGTCACCCGTCCTGTGCATTGTACGCACGCCCAGGCCCCGCCTCCATACCGTACGTTTCTGACATCGCTGTCTGCGACATGTTCGTGTCACCCGTCTGCTTCTGTGGAAACCTCTCGGTGCGCCTGGTTGGCCAGGCCGGGATATGTCAGGGGGATCAGTGGGTCATGGACCTGCGCCGCTCCCCACACACTACACCTCGCATTATTCCGCCTCCTTCCCAGCTGACAGCAGCGCGCATGCGCAGACCAC
>JAODAL010019151.1:0-72843 GCA_025379985.1 Phyllomedusa bahiana
CAAATGATTTTGAAAGGGACCCAACCCCTTGGGCCAAAAAAGGCCCAAAACTACCCCGGCCCTTTCCCAACCCACTGTACACACTCTGTTCCACCTCCTCCCCCCCCACCCCCAAGCTTCCCTCAGCTGCCCATGTCTTCAGAGTCATGATGGGATCAGCCCCCGCTTCAGCTCCCCCCACCCCCCGTACCCCCAGACCACCAAAGCCCCCCAAATTCCTACCCCTTCTCCTCCCCCTTTTTGATGACCGACCCCCGTACACGGCCATCTAGCAGCCAGCCTTCTTCTTCCGGTTTGGGAGCAGAAAAAAAACATTTTAAACCCAAAACCATCCCAAACCCAAAAAAGCCTAAATGCGGCATTAGGTTTTTGGGCCTTGGAAATGTTCCCTTTCCGTCTGGTGGAACAGAGGGGTTCCCCACGTCAGGCCCCTTCCCCTCCCCCCAAATCCAGATCCCGAGCAGGCATTTCCTTTCCCAAAAAACCCGCCCCCTGCCCTGGCAGCCACGTGTCATCAAAATTTCAAGGCGGTTGTCTGCATCTGTGTCCGGAAAAGTCCATCTGACCAGACACATGGACTAGTAAGCACGGCCAAGGGCCCGCTAATCTCTGTACAGCCACGGGTGAGTTGGGTGGAGTTCTGGGGGTGACGGGGCCCCAGGCCCGGGGCCCCCAAACGCTTTTTCAAAAGCAGGGATGGTGCAGGGCTTTTCCCCCCAAGTCCTTGGGGCATCAGTCCAGAAAAAAACCGGGCCGTTTTTGAAATTATCTTCTTGGAGACTGCCCACACACGGTCAGGAGCTGTGGACGGCTCTCTGCAACGAGAACCGAGCCTGGCTGGTGACAAAAAACCTTGTGCCGGGCAAGGTGGTTGCGATAAGGGCGAAATCTGTGGCCGCCCTTAAGATCGGTGGGCTGGAGCCAATCCCTTGCCTGGCACTTTCATGAACCTTTGTCGTCCAAAAATTTTCTAAAGAGCCCCCGGGTTTGGACTCCCTCTGAGGAAGGCTCGAGGTCTGAAGTTCGCACTTCCCAAGTTGCCCCTGCTTCGTCCCGCCTGGCTGCGTTGCAGCGCGCTCGGCCTCCCGTCAACCGTTCATTGTGACTGGAACACGCTGGAATACCCCCCACCACATGCTCCAGCGATTGTGGCGCAGCGAAATGCCATTACGGTACAAATGACACAGGGCCTGAAAGCAGCGGTGCGGCCCTGGGGGGTGTTGAACCCAGAGTGGAGGAGGTAAAAGAGCTCGCACCCCCTTTTCCCAGTTTTGAAGAAGCCGTGTGGACAAGCCCTTGTCGATTGCATTGGGTGATCTTAGTTCGGGAATGATTTTGGACACTCTGAAAAACAGATCCCACCAGGAGGGAGGGGAACGGAAAAGTGCGGACAGGGACCCTTTCTCTCTGTCGAATCCACAAGGCAGACAGTTTCAAAATTTTATCGGTCTTCATTGGGCATGGTTCGGGTCCAGGGCTATAAAAGGCGGCCATCAGCTCTCGGGTGCATCACTGAGGCAAGTCGGGGCTGTGTTAAGCTGTCGGGGGGGATAGGGGAGGAGGAGGAGAAGGAGGAGTTATTCCTGGACACCGCGTTACCGACGTTCCTGCCTTGGAAGAGGTTGGCCAAATTTTGAGGGGAGGAAGAAAAAAGGAAGATCAGTTTCTAGGCCCCTCGACCAAGGTTTGGGAAATAAAGGGCTCCATTCTACATGAGTGCTTGGATGTCCATTTCCCCAAATGTTCCCTCGCATTAAGGCCATCAAAAATGACAACGTTACTGGGGGCCAACCCCCCCCCCCCCCCCCCCGGCCCCGGTACAAACAAAACTCAGCATTTTCCTCCACCCCCCCCAAATAGAGGTAAAATGCGGAAATGGAGCCCTTGTGATTGATCAACTGGAGAATTGTTGCGTCTGCTTCGTTCCTCAAATGTCACGGTGGAACAACGTCAGCGAGTGACAGAGTGAGGGGGCAAGTAGCTGGGGGCGGCAGCAAGGGCGCAGCAGGCAAGGTGGCAGAACCCTATGGGTGCCCTTGGGCAATCTTTTTTACCACCTCACCAACGCTTTCAATGCAGGGCACAATCCACCACAGAGACCAGCAAAAGATCATGGGCAGACTATCTGCGTCTCAACCCCGATGTTTTTGTATGTTTTCCGGACCCAATAGACTTCGGGGTATCCAAAATGGACGAAAGGCCCCGAGTCGCTCGCCCCTAGAGGTGTTGTCCTCCAGCAGCCGTGTATATCTGAGCGGACCTTTACACAGCTGGAGGAGTCATTACAGACAAACGCATCCGGTTTTTCACAGATAATGTGGTTGTTTGATTTTCATCAAGTAAAATCGGGCATGGATCTCTGATGATTTGGGGCCCCCAATTCCCGAGGTCACCGATCAGTTGCCGGTCTACTTAATTTCCTCTTCAAACAAAAGGTGTCTGAAAATTTTTTTTTAAAATGATAATTTCTTACTGCCAATTTTATTCTCATTTCCCCAAATGTAAATTTTGCTGGTTTTGCTGTGAGGAAACTGTAAAAGACAGCAAGGTTTCATGACAACAATTTATTCACTTTATCTTTAGAAGTTTTCGCATTGTCAATGGGTTTTGAGGTCAGGTTGTTGGGGGCTACAGCTATAATCTTTGTCTTTGGAACGAATGTGGCTTTTTAAATGGGATTTCTCCATCCCCAATTTTTAATAGTGGGGAGAAGACATATTTATAATTTTTTGGGGGGCATGTTTCTGTGAGATACAGCTATAATCATGGTCCTTTGAACGAAAGTGGGGTTCTAAATGGGATTTTCCATCCAATTTTTAATAGTGGTGAGAATTCATATTAAATTTTGGGGGTCATTTTGCTTTAGATACGCATAATCATGGGCCTTTTGGGCGAAATGTGGCTTTTAGTGGGATTTCTCCATCACAATTTTTAATGTGGCTGAGAAGTCATATTTATAATTTTTTGGGGTAGTTGCTGTGAGAACAGCTATAATATGGTCCTTTGGAAAAGAAATGTGGCTTCTAATGGCATTTCTCATCCAATTTTTTTAAAGTGGTGAAATATTTTTTTAAAATTTTTTGGGGGCAATTTTCTTTGGGGGAATACAATATAACAGGTCCTTTAAAAAATGGGGTTTTTAAGGGAAAATTTTCCTCACAATTTTTAAAGGGTAAAGGGGCATTTTTATTTTTTTGGGCATTGCTTTGAAAGCAGCAAAACACAGGTCTATTTAAAAAATTTTTTTTTCTAACAACATTTTTTCTTCACAATTGTCAAAGTGGAAGGGTGATGGTGCTGTCAGAAAAAAGGAAAAGTAGGACATGTTAATGGACACAATTGAAAATGACTTTTTTTTGCAGATCTTTAACTAGTAGAAACCTGTATTTAGACAACCCATTTTAAAACAAATTAAAAAAAAAGAAACAAAGACGAGGTGGGGTTCTCTTTTTAAAAATGTTTTTTAAAAAAAAAAATACCAAAAACTTGCATGTACAAAATGTGGGACAAATATTCCTTTGAATTTTAAAGGGGGGTACAGGAAAACTTGACCAGATGTGGTTTTTCAAGGGACATGGAGTTTGGGGCACGGAGGGAAAAAAAGAACAGAGACCTTTCCCCGCACTTGAGTAAAGGAAAAAAGTCCAAGAAAAAGGGCACCTGGGTGGAACAGGGAAATCAACCCCAGCATTTCCAAGTGAAGCTCATTGGGCCGCTCATAGGAGGGGCAAACGTCCCCGGTCTTGACTGTGTATGAGGAAGGCTGGAGGGCTTACCTCACACTTCCCCTTCCGCACTCTGCTTTAGCAGACTGTTTTCTTGCTGGTCTAAGGGCATTTTTACCGTGTTTTAGATGAGGACGCCAGCCTGGGCTCTCCCCGCACCCCCGTAACTCCGGCCCTGGCAGTGAACCTGGTTGTTCAGATGAAGACCTAGTTGGGCCTCCCGCACCCACTGTAAGTCGGCCTTGGAATGGACTCTGTTAATAGATGCGACGCTAGCCGGGGTCTCACCGCACCCCTGTAAGCCGTCCCTGGCACTGGACCCCGTGTTAACAGATGGCTACGGCAGCCGGCTTCCCCCTTTGGGCAAAAGGAGAGCTTTTAAATTTCTCTAAAAATAATTTTGAAAAAGGGGATTTTGTGAGGTTAAGTAGTGTCAAAAGGGTCGGGTGGACACAAATTCACAATTTGAGGCTTAAAATTTTCTGGGGCTGGAGTCACTATGGGGTTGCATCATTTGATCTCCGGGTTCTGTCCCTAAACACTGAGAAGGATTTGGGGGAAAATGAAACATTGAATTGATTTGGGTAATCACTCTCAGAAGCCCGGAGGGCAAATGTTTCTCAATAAGAAGTGTTTTGGGGGTGATTTGGACATTTTTATTACTTATGGGTGTGTGGACGAATTTTAAAACCATCTACTGTTAAAAAATACCTTTAAAAATTTTCAGGGAGGGGGTATGTTGTATGTTAGCAAAAGATATTTTAAAGTAAAAATATAAATAAAACTTCCCTAAATAAAATTTTGTTTAAAAAAATGCAGTTACCAAAAAATTTCTAAATACAGTAAGTACAAAATAGCATAGTGCCCTTTGTGATCTGGGGTCAAAAAAGGTTTTTGGGGTCATTCTGCGGTACAGGACAATATAGTCAATGTCCCCGGAAACTAAAATGGTGGTTGAAAGATCTTTTTCCGGGGACTTTTTAAATTGAGGGATGCAGGTTTGGGGGTCATGGTGGTAGGCAGGTGTTAGTCCAGTGAAAATAAAAAGGTGGTTCAAAGACTCCTTTTTCCGGCACTTTTTAATCTGTGGGTCGGGACGGGTTTTGATGGTCATACTGTGGTCCAGGACAGGCATAGTCAATGTCCAGTTCAACTAAAATGGTGGTTCAAAGACTCCTTTTTCTGGCACTTTTTAAATCTGGGGGGTCATGCAGGTTTGGGGCTCATGCTGCGTTCCAGGACAGGGATATTCAATGTCCAGTTCAAGTAAAATGATGGTTCAAATCATACTGCCTTCTGGCACTTTTTAATTTGTGGGTGATGCAGGTTTAAGGGTCATGCTGTGGTACAAGACAGGGATAGTGAATGGTCTGTGAGTTTTTTTCTGTGGCTTTTATAACCTAAGTGTGTTGCCTAAGATGTAGCACGTATCCAGTTTGCTGTTGTGGATGTTTATTCCAGCTTCTCCAGCCCTGTTTGGGTGTAAGAATGAAGGTGTTGTTGCTCTCCCATAGACTTTAATGGTCATCGGCGATAATCTATTATCGACTATCGGAAATCGTCTTGATAATTGCCGATATCGACTATCGACCCGATGACGATAGTCAACGTAATCGCTCATCACTACTCATGACATTACAATTTGGAAAAGATTGAACAAGTATGGCTTCTTTGTAAGAGTTCCCAGAAGAAACACTCTTCTTTCTGAAAATAAGATGGCAGCATGGTTTCAGTTTCAAAGTTGTACCTGAGCAAACCACAAGATTCCTGGAACAATGTCCTCTGAACAGATAAGACCAAAGTAGAGATGTTGGGCCATAATGTACAGCACCACATTGGAGAAAACCAAACACAGCATATCAGCATACTTACTGTCAAGCACATCATTGCAGCCACATCTGGGTCTGGATCTGGGTACCTTACAGTCATCGAGTCACCCCTATTATATGAAAGTATTCTAGAGTCAAGTGTGAGGCCATTCAACATCTAGAGCTTGGTCAAAACAGGATGAAGCAACAGGACAATAATCCCAAGCAAAGGAGCAAATCTACAACAATCTTAAAAAGACGTTTTAATGGTCCAGTCAAGGTCCAGACTTTGACCAAGTTGAAATAAGAGAGTTGTGCATAAACGAATACCCAGAGACCCCAAGGACCTGAAGATATAATGTAAAGAACAGTGGGATGATATCCCTCCAGAATGATGCAGAAAATGCTGACTTCGAGTTATTGCTGTTAAGGATCATGCTACAAGCTATTGATTTAGAGGGTATATTAAGGGCGACATCTATAAATTCGCATGCGGCATTTATTTAACTTGGTGCAGACACAATAGTTCTAAATAGATATAGAGGAGTGTATAATACGACAGTATGAATGGAAATGTTATGCGCTAAATATTTTGCCGCAGAGAGTGTAATGCGCCAAATCAAGAGGTCGGGTACACAGCAAGGCAAGAACACACTTAAGGAAAAAAATTTCTAAGGCACGAGGCAACATAGATCCAGCAGGGAAGTACCGTGGGCCGAACCAATATATAGGGGCAGTGCCCGGCAATTAGCCAATTACCGGCGGGCTGGCCCTTCAAATTTACAAGAACGAGCGTGCGCACTCCCTAGGGAGTGAGCGCGCCTCGGCCGGCAGAGGACGTGGACGGAACAGGAACGTGGTGTGGTGAGTACACAGAGCGAGTACACCCGCGGCCAGCGGCGCAACCCGTCCCTGGCAGGCACCCCGGGGAGCGGGTACGGGTGTGCCTGCGGCCCGCGGGCCAGAGTGCGGCGCCACTCGCTACAATACCCTTACTGTTGCTGTCTAAAGGTTAGACAACATAAATTTAGCATAAACAGTGGCTCACGCTGTTTGATAAATTGGTGCAGCTTTAGAATTGTCTAATTTTTAGACCAGTTTTTTGTTAGATTATTTCTAGACCAGAATTTTTGTGCAGATTTGGCAGATTTTGGTTCAGCGTCACATCCTAGCCACACTCAATTTCTCAGAAAGCCATACCCACTTTTTTATAAGACAAGCAGTGTGCAGTAACTGTCTTAAGCCCATAATAAATGTCTCTGGGACATGCTGCAATATGCTGTGCCAAAATTGTGCAATTTTTTGCGCATTTTATAATACTTTTCTCATGCAACCACGTTAGTAAATGAAGGAAAGGTTCTCAGATGAACCCGTCAAAGTAAGAGGGTTTGGGCAACTTTTATAGCATTTGTATAATCAGTCTTTACTAAATAAATTAAAGGTGGCACCTAACAAGACGATGAACAATTTAAAAATATCTAATATTTTTAAGTCTTTTGGCCACCCTTTTGGCACACTTTAATAATCGTTCATGAGTTAGCCCACATTAGATAAAGTACACATAGAGCTTGTTAGTTTCACCTTCATATTTAGGTCCAATTCATCCAAACCCATCTCTATTGGTGACTGGGAAGAGCAGGTCATCTAATTTGCCATTGTGGGATTGTTCAAATATAGACTAAAAGGGGGAGAAGTGATGCTAATGTAAAGAGTTTAAGTGTATGTAAAGAAGAGCACAGCATATCATATGCCTAAATAAGGCTGATCTAGTGTTCATGGGTGACCGATATGGATGTTTCAGTGTTCTTTACTTTCCCATAGATGTATGGATTGTAGATTGGGTGCTCCTCTAGATGGCTTTGCATTCGGACTTCATGGTCCCGGGCGTGATTTCAGAAATTGGGAAAGGTTTAGCAGTAATTTAAAAGTGTGCATGGGCAAAAGGGAACACCCCAAATTTGATTCGTACCAGTCAAGGGATTTCCCAGACCAAAGCCCCTGCTTTCAAAAAAACCCCTTTCCAAAAAATTTTTGTATATTTTCCCCATAAGGGCCCACCTGGGTTTAAAGGGCTTTACGTGTTTTGGGTACAAAAGGCCTCCCAGCCCAAACCCCCTGTCGGACGCCCGCCGTTCGCCACTTTCGGCTGCCCGTCCAATTTAAGGGGCGGGCCCCGTGGGCGGGCAAGTGGGCGCGGTTGGGGGGGTTCCTGGTGGGACGCGGCGCGCTCGTTTTAAAATAAGGGGGAAAGTCCCCCGCGGCTCGCCAAATCGGGCCCCTCGGCAGCTTTTCCCACCAAACCCGAACCCGGTTTTTTTTCCGTAAAACATCCCCCGGCAGGGCGAAGGAAGCGGTTGGAAAAAAACTTCGAGGAAACGGAATTTGAAGATTGGACCGACATCCCCCGGCGCTTAAAAAGGCGGCAAACAAGGTTTTAGGTATCTGGGGTTATAACGCCCGGGTGGGGGAAAAAAAGGGGTCAGAAGAGGAATGCACGTAAAAAATCCCAACCTAAAAAAAAAAAATTCCCTTTTCCCCCAAAACTAGAACGGCGCCCAAAATTTAAAAAAATAGATATTGAAATTTTCGGGAAAAACAGTAATTCAAAATTTTAAAACTATTCTAAATTTGGGCGGCAAAAAACCCGGGCCCTTCAAACGGAGGGGGCTGGAACCTTTAAAAAACTTATGGGGAAGGGGAAATTGGGCCAATCCAAAAACCCCCGGGGGGGAAAAATTCAAAATTTCAGGGAAAAAAGACAGAAAAGGCTTTTTGGCCCGGGGCTACGGGGTCCGGCTGTCCGCCAATTGAAATTTGGAAACGACAAAGGTTTTCCCCCCTTCTAGCCTTTTGGAGAAGTGTTTTGGGACCCCAAACAGAATCCAGGGCGGGGTAATTCAAAAAACAGTAAAAAGGGAAAAAAAAGAGGGTTTTGGCTGGGCTCGGGGGGGTTTTTGGCTAGCCCCGCCAATCAGAATAGGAGCGACAAAGTCCCCATTCTTGCCTTGGAAAAGTGTAGGCCAATCCAATCCAGGGGGGTTAATTTCAAAATACCCGTTTTAAAAAAAAAAGAAAAGAGCTTTTGGGCCCTTTAGGGGGGGGTCTCGGCTTGCAGCCCTTTAGAGGCGAGGGGGGAAATTTTCCCCTTAAAACCTTATGGGGTTTAGCGCATCATTTTTCGGCGTCAGGGGTGGCGGCATGGGTCTATTTTTTTTAATTTTAACAAAAAATTTTTTTTAATTGGTTAAAAAACTGGGGGAAAAATAACACTTTTTAAAAAACAGTTAAAAAACCCCAAAAAAGGGTTCGGGGCCCTGGGGACCCGGAGCCCACTTGGGTTTTCCATAGAGGGGAATTGCCCCGGGGAAAAGACAAATTAAATTTTTTTAAGATTTGTTTAAACCCTTTTTTTAAATTTTGGTTTGGCATTTAAAACCAACCCGCAAAATTTAAAAAGAGGCGCCCCTTTTAAATTTGGGACCCAATGGGGAGAATTGCCCCAAGGAGCCCTAGGGGGTTTTCTAATGCCAAACTGGTAAAAAACTGTCCAAAGGTGAAAATCAAATTATAAACATACCAGAAATTTTTGCGTGTGAAAATTAAAAGGAATTCTAAAATGTGGCTATCCCAAAAAAATTTTGAAATCCAAGGGGAAAAAAATGTTTTTCTTTAATTTTGATGAACCCTTCTATTGGTTTCCATTTGGGTAAAAGGGAAAAAAGAAAATTCCTGTTTTATGGTTTTTTTTTTTGGGAAAACAATTTATATTGGTTGGGGATATACCCATGGCACATTTCTTGGGGTTTAAAGGGGGGGTTTATTTGATTTCGCCTTTTTCTGTTTTTTCCCAATTCCCCCCCCACCCCCCCCCCCCCCCCTTAGAAAACCTTTAGGAAGGCCCTCGTCTCCCAAATTGGGCCCAAAAATTTTCGGGCCCTCCCCTTTTTAAATTTTGTTTCCCCTTTGAAAATCATGAGAAACAACGCTCGCGCTTGGGTTTGGGGGAAATGGAGAGCCCCGTGTTAAAATTTAGTTTGTTTCGGCCGGGGTTTTTGTTTTTTGGGGCTGGAACCCCCGGGGGGGGGGGGGGAGGGTTTGGAAAAATTTTCCCCGGTTAAAAATTGGGGGGCAAAAGGGGGTGGTGGGGCAAAAAGGTCCCCAAATTTCGGAAAGTGCCCTGGTTTTGGGATTTGGGTCCTGAATTTTTGGGTGGGGGGTTTTGGCCCCACCCCTGAGAATTAGCTTTTCAAATTTTTGGGTTTCCTTTTTCTTTCCCCCGGGAATTTTTCTTTTGGCAATTTAAAAGTAGGGGTTGGGGGTAAGGGTTTGGGTTTTAAAAAGGGGGGGGGTTTTTAAAGGGGGGTGGGGGTTTTGGTTCCAAAAAGAATGTTTTAAGGGGGTTTTTTTTTGGGGGTTTGGGTTTTTCTACCAAGGGGCCCCGCGGCGGGGGGGGCCCCAAAATTTTTTGGTGGGGGCCCCAAAAAACCCCCCAACACAGGGAGACGGCCCCACCTGATTGGTTTTTGGGAAACAAAGGGGCCAAGTACCCAAAAAGGTTCTTTTCTGTTTTTAAAAAATGGTTTTGGAATTTTTCCCGGGGCCGGGGGGTTTAATTTGGATTGGTTAAATTCTTTTTAGGCCTAGGGAAAGGGGGGGCGGGGGTTCCCTTTTTATTGGCTGAGTGGAGGTTAGGGCCTTTATAGGTTTGAATTTTTAACTTTTATTTTGGGGCTTAACCGGGAAAAGGGGGGGGGTTTTGGTTGGGGGCCCCGGGCCCCCAAAAACAAAGGCCCCCCCTGGGTTTCTCCGGGGGGTTTTGGGGGTTGGCCGGGTTTTTCCACCCAATGGGGGAAAAGGGGTTTCAAAAGGAAAAATTGAAATATTGGGTTATTTCCCCCGATTTAGGTAAATTCCAACAGGGAACCGGGGGGGGAAAAAATTTTTTGTTTTGGGGTTTTTAAATTTTTTTTTGGGTTTAGCTTTTTTTGGAAAATGGGGAAGATTTTTGGGGGGGGATTTTGGGGGGGTTTTTACTCCCCCGAAAAAGAAATTTTATTTTGGCGTTTTTTGGAAATTTTTAAATAAAGACAGTGGGGCCCCTCCAAACTTCTGCCCTCCCGGAACAAAATTTTTTTGGGCCCCCGTCCCACGGGCCCCCCAAGTTCCGCCCCCTGCGCCCCCATACACTTTGGGGGGGCGGCGGCTTTTCCCGCCTGTTCCCCTGAGGGGGAAATTCTCGGACGAAGGAATTTTCTTCAAAACCCGCCGGGGAATTGCCCTGCCCTTTTGGCTTGGGGGGGCGGGAATTTTCCCCGCCTTGGCTGAAACGCCCCCTACCATGGGGGGCTTCCCGACGCTTTTCCCAAGGAAATTCGCCCCCAAATTCAGCCCACTGGGGCCCCCAAAGTGGCGAGGGCCGGCGGCCATTTTACTGGGGTAAAGTATGAGTGCCCGGCCCCTCCCCTATAATTCAGGGCAGTTGGCCCGGCCCCCAAAAATGGCCCGGGGGAAAAAACGCCTCGCCCCGGCGGAAGGTCCTATGTTAAAAATGAAAGGGGGGGCTATTTTTTCCCTTTTGGAAGGAAAAAGGGGGACCCTTTTTTAAAATGTAACCAAGGGGTGTAAATTTAAAAAGGTTTGGACAGGGGCCATACACCCGTCCCCCATGTTAAAGGATCCAAACCTGTAGCCCGAAAAACACCCCAAAAGCTGAAAACTTTTGGGACAGGGGAAAAAGGGTTGATTAACAAAAGTTCATTTTCAGGGTCCCGAGATCAGAGGTTTAAATGGGTATTCCCACCACATGAAATGCAATGTTTTGGTCAAATGGCTGTAAGTAAATGAGAATGTCCAGGGACATGCATAAAAATCTGGGAGCATTTCTTAAAAGTCCCTTTGGAATTTGAGGTTGTTCAGTGAGTATGGGGTAGGTAACGTTCCCCCCTCTTGCCCAAATACTGTTTCTCGGGGAATGGGGAAAATTCCCCCGGGGTTTTGCTTATTTTTATACTTTAACCCGCCCCATTGATTCTTTTTCCCTTAAAAGGCTGAGGGGTTTTATGGCTACCCCCCAAATTTCCCCCCCCCAAAATCAAGCACGCCACAATACAGCCAAAGCCAAAATTTACCCGACTTCCCCATTTTGTCTTGCCCTTCCCAGAAAAACCAATTGATTTCAATGAGCAGTATGTAATACTTAAAGGGGGTTTTTCCATTTCAAAGTTTCATAGGGATTCATGAATTTCCCTAATTTCTGGGCCCTTTTCCTTTTTCCCTTCCTGGTCAATTGTCTGTAATTTTGCATATGAGGGTCCCCTGTTTATTTTAAACCCCTTTCTAATTAGATAAATCTCATGCTGTCAGAACCAGGGAAGCTTCTGAGGTAAAGTAAATAGTAGCCATTACTGGCTTTTGTCTGAAAGATCAGATAACAAACAAGCTCTCTCTGTATGGAGTTCTGTGCTGCTGCGACCTGTGTGATGGCGTCACGCCCTGCTATCAGATAGAACAAACAGCAGGGTGCAAGATGTACCCAGGTCGGTCACTTGGGGAACCAGGGAAAGCACAGAAGGTGATAAAATCACAATGAACAATGCAATATATTTGGAAAACATCTTTTTTTAGTGTTCCCAACATGTTGAAAGCTATTCTTTGTAGCGAGACAACCCCATTAAGTACTTTTTGTGCTTTACTTTCTGGTTGGAAGGATATTTATTTTATGGGGAATAACTGTGGAAAGAAAAGAGGGATGGGTGCCCCAAAATGGTAGAAAAATTTATTTATCCCACATTTCGCACTCTGCCAACAACCATGCATCAGATTCCAACTAGTGCTTCAGATCATGTAGTATGAATTTAATAATCTGATTTACCTGCTTTTTATTACTGAAAATCTTTCATGTTTATGCAAAAAGCTCATAAACTACTCTGTACTGTCCAACTTGGCAAGATTCCTCCTCATCCTATCCCAAGCCAAATCCCTAGTTTATAATCAGCTACATGATAGTATTACATAACACACCTTCTATGAGAAGCTAGAGTGCTATTTGCAAAGTAATATTTTATGTCTAGATGTAAAGATTTTTTTCGTTGAATAATTATCAACAGAATATTTTCAACCAAACTCCTTTCTACAAGTTCAATCGACCACTGACTGGCTCTAGATCAATAGACCCGGCTAATCCAAGTTTTCTTTTGTTTCACTTGTGGATAGAATATTGAGATGTGAGAATGAAAAGCATATTGTTTCTTGAATTAATTTAATTTTTACAAGAAACAGAATATACAATAAAAAATGTAATATTGCATGTTGCGAAAGAGACATGGAGGGGCATGTATTGATCATGGGAATCCCATAGCAAAATCATAATAGAGGTGCTATATTTTTGTTTCTCCCCTAAGTAATGAGTGATGGGAAGCCAAACCATAATAAGGTTATGTAGCTTATATTTCGCTGTTACAGGGGTCTCTGTATCACTGCATTAAAGGGGTTTTATCATTTGAAGTGTTCGTGCTCTTCAGCTAATTCTATGAGATTGAATTTGAAATCCAGGGGTGTGTCTCTCCTCTCAGCAGGCGTGTCTCTCCTCACTGAAGAGCTGTGACATCATCATTCTGTGTGAAGCCTTTCTGCAATGTTCTCTTGTCTGCAGAGCCTTCAGCTTCAGGCTGCACAAGCTCCTTGCTGTGCTATAACCAGTTATACACACAGCCTGAACTTATATAACACAGGTGACTGGTTTTAATGGATCATGCAACATCATACTCCGCCCTCTTCCCTTGTTTCGGGAGGAGCGTGGACTTGTTATATGGGGGGAAACACGGACATAAGACTGTGTTTTTGAAGGGTCTATGATTAAACAGTCGTAATTGCCAGATCGTTCACCTTAGAGCTGAGGAGATGAGTATAGAGCCAGAGGGCCCTTTCAGATAGCAGGTTTCACTTTTGGTTTCAAAAACCTCAGATGGGGGTAAACACAGAGTTTACAGTCAAAATCCAATCCCCTTAGGGGTACCAACAGGGGGCAGTGTCCCAGGGCGGAATCCGACTGGGTTCATGTCCCAACAGGCTGTATGAAATGTCAGCCAGCCAATCACAGAAAAGGGGGGCGTGTCTATCAGCTGCAAAAAATAGCTATTGATGCACAGTAAAGCTCATATCTGCTATACTAAGTGACTTAGGTAATGCAAACCAATTACAAAACTGCTTATTTTTACTGTCCCCATAATCTGAGATATGATCTTTGTAGCGAGAAACCCCCATTAATGGTGGGTCAGGCCAACAAAAATAGTACTGTTCTTATCGTCATGTCTGACGGAGTGGTGGGGATATATGCATATATTGTGGTATCACATTACTTACCTTGACAATTGAAAAACTAAAAAGTAAAAAATAAATGCCTTATTTATTAGACAAAATATAAAATTAAAGAACAGATTAAAACAAGTAAACCATAAAAACTTATCCTAATCCATCAGTTGGCAATGAGACTATGCGTTTCACACAATGAGACTATGTGTTTCACGCGTTTCACACATTTCTCAGATCTAATGCACCATTCTCGTCGGCACAGTGTGTGGGCAATCACTAAGGGTGGAGGAACCAAACAACAGCATAAAACATCATACTCCTCCTTCATATCCTGTTCAAAACTACAAATCCTCATGCAGAACATATATGAATTACAATATAAATTGAAGGGCAACAAGTTTTCTTATAAAGAAAGCAAGAACAGACTCTTCACATTACAGCTGGATCTTCCTGTAACACCTCAAGCCTCAGCACCAACGGAACTGGCGCAACAGACTTAAGAACATAACTATTGTAAATAACTAATGGATATAATTTAGCATTCCACAAAGGTGAAACTCACTGTCATGCATGATAAAAGAATTTGTTGCAAGTATATACTACTTGCTATTATCTGTAACTGGAGATCTCACTGACATAGGACTCCTATCACACCTCTGCATTATATTTGAAGAAATAAATATCTGTAAAATACTAAATAAGCTCAATGGCTTCATTAAGACTCAATGGAAAAAGAGTATTCATCTTACAGATCCAATACATTTCTTTTTACATAACATCTTTTAGCAATGGGAATATGCTCTGTTGGCATAACCAAATTTTTGGGACATCACAAAGGGAGACATGTCCCATTAGGGCTGCTCTATATAACTGAACTGTCGTTCACCAAAACTAGGTGCATTATACTCCAGGCACAAAACATCTGAATGCGCCTAAAGTAGGTGCATCAAATATTCTAGCAATGATATGCTATGTGCCTTTTTTTTGGTATATGACTAAATTAGGCACATTAAATATGCTATACAAGGTATATCACACGCCAGATTTTTGACAGGTTTCTTTATTCAGGCGCATTATACACTCATTTAATGCGCCTTAAAACTGGCCTAGAAGTGCCTCTTTTCTGACATGTTGCCTAAAATGTCGAGAATAGATAGAAGATGCAATCAGGATCCTCCTTTAACATTAGTGCAAGGTTGGCGCACATGTTGGGTGAACTTTTTTTCTTTTTTTGGATAACTCTCCATTTTATTAGAATATTGTTATACTAAGAAAATCAACTGTAATTGTGTTTGCCTCACCAGTAAGACATATGCCCCAGTGGTGCTAATAGGGCAGTACAGGCAGTACTCCTGTCAGGGGCCCTAATCAAATAGGGGCGGCACTGATATGTTAAAAAAAAAGGAACTAGTAATGGGTGGGGCCCCATTTTATTTGGCTGTATGGGGCCCTAAAACAGTTAATAGATGACTGATGGCAGCCCTGCATATACCCCAACCAGAGTTATTCAAATATGAGATAAATGGGCTTCTTCCATAGTCCCCTGCCAAATAATGAAAAGATTGTCAATATAAAAATCAGAAAATATGCAATATTTTACTATATTTGTGTTAAGAATGAATACGATTAATTTCAAATGCTCAAATGAACAAGTTGGCATATGATGGGGTCAATCTGGTCCCCATTGCAGCTGGTGGTAGATTACTCCATCTCAAATAAAAAAATTACTATATAAAATGTACTGAAGACCCTTAATTGGAAATTCATATTGTTTCTTTGTAATTTCAAAGTCTCTTTCTAAAAAATTTTAAATTGTAGCTAAACCTCTATGGTGTTCTGTATTCAAATATAAAGAGGTTATATCAAGAGTCAGAAACAGATAAATATCTTGACATTTGATGTTAAAAAAAGTAATAATAGCACCTGAATCTTTCAAGTAGCATTTGAGCTAGACTACTTATTCTTGTAGATACAAATCCATATCATGTGAGAAATTACTGCCTAAAGAATTAATGCCCAAGATAATAGGCCTCCCAGGGGAGTTCTCAAGGGACTTGTAGCTTTTGGGCAAATGACAAGAAACTTTCTAGCTGCATTGGATCAGGGCCGCTCCTAGGCTAAATTGCACTCAGGGCAGGGTGAAGAAATTTCTCCCCCACATAACATAATGTGCCACAATGCAACACAGTGCATCAGTGAAAGTGAAAAATGGCACAGCGGTTCCAAAGTCCAATAAAAGAAATATGTTTATTTCCAGCTCATTAAAATCAAGAAATAGAAGCACCTCCACCACATTGCACAAAAATCGTTAGATCCCAATTAACGCCGACGCGTTTCGGGTGGCATACCACCCTTAGTCATGGCATAAAAACAACAGTTGACTGGTGCATGTACGGTATATATACTACCAATAAACAATCTAAAACAGCAGCTCACCTGGTCATGCCCGCCAAACTCTAGCTGTGATGTGTGCCGGTTCCGGAACGCTAGCGGCTGCATAGCCGCGCATGCGCTGAGCCCAGGACTTCCAGGACGCTACTGGTAACTATGATACTTGAGCATGCACGCGCACTGGGATCATATCCAGGAAGCTAATTGTAACTATGGTAATTCGGCGCGCCTGCGTACTGGGGTCTAGTCGCGCATGCGCTGAGCCCCGGACTTCTGGGACACTAGTCATAACTAAAATGCTTAAGCGCGCCTATACGAAAGAATTTAATAGTGCAAGTACACAGCAGTCAACCCCGGATATTTCCGGGATGCCTGCGGCAACCTGGAAACCACAGCGCGCGTGCGCACTGGGTGATAATAATATACTCTGTCAAAATTATGCGTCCCTAGCAACCGAGGTAAAAAAGCTGCAGGAAAACCGGACTATAACACAAAGTGCCTATACAGGCAAAGACTCACCACATGAAAAAATGAAATGAGGAGAGAGAAAAGCGGGCACGAATAGAGGTTGCTGTATAACATGCAGGACAGACAAAATTAACAGTTATGACCAATATGCATACATCATAGATAAAAACGGAATACATAGTGGGAAACAATCCTAAGGGAAAGGTAAGTTAACACATACCCCAATTCAGGTACCCATAAATTATGTGAATGAAATGTAATCCTATATATTGGTGATAAAATGTAATCCTATATGTTGGTGATGAAACATCCATTCATATATCAGATATAAACCTGATTAGATGTAAGCCCATATATTCAAATATTAATAATGAAACATCCACTCACGTTTCAAATTTAAGCCTGTTGGTACTGTGGTCTCTAGAATAAAAATCCAGTAGGCTTCTTTATCATGGAGAATTCGGCTAATGTCACCACCCCGTGTTGGTTTAATGATCCGTTTGATCCCCATGACCCTTAGATCTCTATAGCTGCCCTCATGGACATCCCTAAAGTGGTTGGAAAGATGAGATCTATTGCGGGTTGAGGGGTTGGTGATGTCATTAAAGTGTTCTAGGACACAGGTTTTTAGTTTCCTTGTGGTGCTACCCACATAATATAGATTGCATGTTGTGCATTGAGCCAGGTAGACGACATGGTGGGAATTACAGTTTATGTATTCTTTAATGTCAAAAGTTCTAGTCTGTTGGCTATTTTAGAAGGTTTTACCTGTGTTCACAAAATTGCATACCCGACATGGGTGAGACCCACAGCGGAAAAAAGCCTTTTTGCTTAAGCCAATTTTGTTTATTCCTTTTTTTTGGTAATCAAGTTTGGGGATAATAGATTCCCTAATGTATGGGACTTTCTAGTAACCACCTGAAAGCCTTCAGAGAGAATACCCTCAAGCACAGGATCCTCAGTCAAGACAGGTAGATGTTTAATAACAATCTCTTTAATTTGTTGGAATTGGGCACTATAATTTAATACCAAAGTATTCTTTTTATTTTTATTCCTATTTTTGTTTTTGGAGATTTGTAAATTTTTCTTACTCAGTAATTGATCCCTTGTTTTGTGATTTACAATAGTGGATGCTCTTTGTAATGTCCAAGAGGGATATCCTCTATTACTCAATCTTTTTGTGATGTTTTTGCATTCCACTAAGAAATCATTTGTCTGACTACAATTTCTTCTTGCACGAATCATTTCACCTACAGGAATGGATTTATGGGTGTGTTTAGGGAGGTAACTGCGATGGAGAAGGATAGTGTTCCCCGCTGTGGCTTTACGGTAAGTTTTTGTCGTAATGTTTAGTCCCGGTTTGCCGGATAATTCCAGATCCAAAAATTTAATAACACTGTCACTGACCTGATGCACAAACCTTAAGTTGCAAAAATTATTGTTTTAAATAAAACATAAAGAGGGTATGGCAGATACATCGCCCTCCAAATAAAGAGGAGATCGTTTGATGTATCTGCCATACCAAAAAAGAGAATGAACAAAAGGATTTTCAGGGGTGTATATGTAGGCGAGCTCCCACCAAGCCATGACGAGATTAGCCAGGGAAGGTGAGAACTTCGCCCCCATAGACACCCCCTTTATCTGTAAATAAAAGACAGAATTAAAAAAGAAATAGCTATGTGTCATCAAAAAGTCAGTGACAGTAAGCATAAACTCGATGAGTTCCTTTGAGTAATTACTATGTATACTAAGATGGAAATCCAATGCCTGACGGGCCATCGGTGTGGGATGCTGGTGTAAAGGGCCTCAACATCGCAGCTCAGCCATGCCATATCCTGTTCCCTATAACATACCTAAACGCCCTCAAAAATCACGGGTGCCCTGCAAGTGGCGGGGGACTTTAGAGACTAGTGGCTGTAAGAGACCATCGAGCCATTGGCTCAATCTTTCTAAGAGAGAGCCAATGCCCGACACAATGGGTCACATGGGGGGATTATTTGCATCCTTATGGATTTTGGGGAGTCCGTATAGAATCGGAATTACAGGATAATCCACCAAAATGTAATCTATTTGTTTTTGTGTGAGAACCCCCCATGGTCACACCTTCCAACTGCATTTGTGTTTTAAAATGATTAGTTGGGTCTTGTGTTAACTTACAATCAGTGGTTGTGTCTGAAAGCATGATTGTCATATTTTGGACATTTTTTTGATCTTATCCATTACAAACTCCCTGTGCCCCCTTATCCGCCATCTTAATAAACCAATTTCCCGTTATTTTCTTTTAATTGTTTGAGAGCCTTTTGCTCTACCTTATTTAAAGTTGGAAAAATTGGGATTGGGGGGCACAGTCTTTGCTAGGGGTCCTCAAATCTCTCTCCACCAGTGTTTGGAACGATCTTTCCCCTGGGTACGAGAATGGAGGGGAAAAAATTTCCCCGGGTTTGGGGTGATAGGAGAGAGGAAAAAAGTGTGATGCATTCTGTAAGATCTGAGGATTCTCTGTGAAAATTCCCCTGAAGTGTAAGAAAACGATATTTGTTCTTGGACAGTAAGTGACTTATAATTGAGATTATCCTCTGTATCTTGACACACCTCATTATTACTTTGATCATCTGCAGCCTCGTATGACCCCTCTCCTTCATGTATGTTATTATCCCCTGAATCCTCAGGGATGGATGAAAAATGTCGCTTTAGTGTGAGGGATCTTACAAATAGATTTATATCTTTAAGTGTAGAGAATACATCAAAATTTGTTTTAAGCCCAAAATTTAAACCTAACGACAGAACTTTAACTTGTGTAGTAAACTAAATTTAAATGACGAAAGATTTAAAACGTCTATGTCTTCTTGTGACTTCACGTATTCTGTAACTGTCTGGTTTTCATCTTGGTTTTTTCTATGTTTCCTTTCTCCTCTCCGCCTCCTCCGTTTTTTGTTCCCTTTTTAGCTTTACCCTTGGGTTGGCGCACAGAAGGTTGAGCACTGGTATTTGAGGTAAGATCTTCCATGGAGTCTCCATTATTGTCTGATGTGGAACCTGAGTCCATTGAGCCAAAACTGACACATCTTCGATAAATATGGGGAGTATGATGATTTCTTCGTTTTAATATAGATTTTGGGGTGGATGAATCGAATTTATGACGTCCCCAATCGTAGACTGTATCTTGCTCGTAATCCTGTATATCTCTTTGGAATTTAGTCCTTTTGGTCTCCATTAGGGAACTCTCTATTTTCTCAATGTTGACATCAACTTGTTTTTCCATGGTATCAAATTGACCGGATTCCATTTTGGATTGTAAATCTTCTTTCATTTTTGCGATTTCAATGGAGATTTCTTTTAATTTACCTTCCTCATATTTGACTATGAGAGCCATGAGATTTAGGGAACAGGCAATCTATATTATGTGGGTAGCACCACAAGGAAACTAAAAACCCGTGTCCTAGAACACCTTAATGACATCACCAACACCTCAACCCGCAATAGATCTCATCTTTCCAACCACTTTAGGGATGTCCATGAGGGTAGCTATAGAGATCTAAGGCTTCAAAAATAGGATAAGCTTTAAGTTAAAACGTATAAACTTTTATTATAAATCCGTTTAAAAACAACTTCAGTGTATCAACGTAAGTATTTAGACAAAGTAGAGGGTGTACTTAACATAGTTGCGAGTTCACCATCGTTCAATACAGGTAAGTCCGTAATTTCTTGCTCCGCGGAGCTATCTTAGGAGACGCGGGAGGGCCAGGCAGACAGTGTCTGTGACGCAGCGACGTTTCGAGGAGGCTCCTCCCCTTTCTCCAAACATGCGTCCTTTAAAACCGAGTCGGCATTATATGGGACTAATTAAAAAAAACATGTAAAACATCTTAAAAGCAATGGTAAGATTAAAAGATTAAAAACAACAACAGTATGCTACAAGAAAACCCGGAGACTAAATATCTCATTTAAGCCCTTCGGAGTGTACTTGCTCAAGAACGCACCAACGCAATTCAGACAGGCCATGGCCATGGCTAGCGAAGTGTCGAGCCACTGACGTTTCACCATAATTTTTTCTTTCCTCATCCATTTTGATATTATCATTCTTTTTGGAGATGAATTGTCTGATCATTGATTTATGTTCTGTTATTCGAGTTTTGATGTTCCTGCTTGTCTGCCCCACGTACACCTTTCAGCAGGGGCAGACAAGCATGTAAACAACCGCACAGGTATCGCATGTGTGGTGTCCCCTTAATTTAATGGGAAAACCTTTCATAGGGTGGTTAATCTGTTCACCTTTAATAATTGCCGCACAATGCTGGCACTTGCAGCAAGCGAATGTACCATTTTTTATAGGGGCAAAGGTGGTTTGTGTAATTCCTCTTTTTTCATTTTGGGAATTTTTTAAAATATCAGCTGATATTAATTTCTGACCTAAGGTCTTCCCTTTTCGATAAATCCAGAACGGATTTTCTTTGAACATATAACCATATTTCGGGTCTGATTGTAAGATCTTCCAATTTTTATTAACAACCCGCTTGATCAGGCCAGCATGGCGATCATAGGTGGACATAAATGAAAACCCTTCTTTCCTCTTTTTCTTTTTAGGTTCCAACATCTGTGGGCGGGGAGTGCATGAGACCTCTCTTTCTATTTTCATTATCTCTTCTTTTTTATATCCCCTCTCTTCAAATTTTCTAATCAGCTTCTTAGTATGGGCAACATAGTCCCCATCATTAGCGCAAATGCGTCTTGCACGCATGAATTGGGACTTAATTATCCCTTTAAAAACCTGGGGGGCATGATGGAGGAGGTTATTACAATCTGTCTCTTTTGAATACAAAGTGGTGACCAATGTTCCTCCCTCTTTTTTTATCAGTACATCTAAGTATGGAATCTCATGCTGATCTTTTGAGATTGTAAATTTAATTAATGGGTGAATCTTATTAATATACGTCATGAAGTCCTCCAATTCTTGGTCGGAGCCTTTTGGATTCACCGCTTAGATGCGGTGACTCCGAAGGGCTTAAATGAGATATTTAGTCTCCGGGTTTTCTTGTAGCATACTGTTGTTGTTTTTAATCTTTTAATCTTACCATTGCTTTTAAGATGTTTACATGTGTTTTTAATTAGTCCCATATAATGCCGACTCGGGCTTTAGGACGCATGCTTGAGAAGGGGAGGAGCCTCCTCGAAACGTCGCTGGTGCACAGCACTGTCTGCTGGTCTCCCGGCGTTTCCTAAGATAGCCCCGACGGGAGCAAGAAATTACGGACTTACGTATTGAACGAGGGTGACATGAAATTTTAAAAATACCCCTTACTTTGTCTAATACTACTGATACATGAAGTTGTTTTAACGGATTTATAGTAAAAGTTTATCGTTTAATTTAAACCCCCTCCTATTTTTGAAGACTTGATTATCATCAGTTGGGGGCGGGATAGCAATATATGTTGTTATTTAAAATTAAGGGGTCAAAAGTTCAAAAACCAACTTAATAGCCGACCCAAATCCTATTTTTTACTAGAGACCACAGTCCAAAGGCTTAAATTTGAAACGTGAGTGGATGTTTCATTATTAATATTTGAATATATGGGCTTACATCCAATCAGGTTTATATCTGATATATGAATGGATGTTTCATCACCAACATATAGGATTACATTTTATCACCAATATATAGGATTACATTTCATTCACATAATTTATGGGTACCTGAATTGGGGTATGTGTTAACTTACCTTTCCCTTAGGATTGTTTCCCACTATGTATTCCGTTTTTATCTATGATGTATGATATTGGTCATAACTGTTAATTTTGTCTGTCTGCTGTTATACAGCAACCTCTATTCGTGCCCGCTTTTCTCTCTCCTCATTTCATTTTTTCATGTGGTGAGTCTTTGCCTGTATAGGCACTTTGTGTTATAGTCCGGGTTTCCTGCAGCTTTTTTACCTCGGTTGCTGGGGACGCATAATTTTGCCAGCTTATATTATTATCACCCAGTGCGCACGCGCGCTGTGGTTTCCAGGTTGCGCAGGCATCCGGAAATATCGGGGTTGATTTGTGTGTACTTACATTATTAGATTTTTCGTTTTGGGCGTTAAGCTTTTTGTTATGACTAGTGTCCCAAAAAGCCCGGGGTCGCGCTGCGCGAATAGCCCCCAATTTCGCGGGCGCTGAATTCCCATAGTTAAAAAATTAGTTTCCTGGATATGATTAGTGGGGGGGTGCTCAGTTCATAGTTACCGTAGGCCCGGAAATTTGGGGCCCTCACGCATGCGGGCTATGCACCCGTAGCGTTCCGGAACCGGCAAAATCACAGCTGGTTTGGCGGGCTGCCAGGTGGGGGTTGTTTTGATTGTTTTTGGTAGTTTATTCCCGTCATGCCCCAGTAAAAAATGTTGTTTTTTCCCATGGATAAGGGGGGTATCCCACCGAAAGCGTCGGCGTTAATTGGGATCAAACGATTTTTGTAAAATGTGGGGGGTGTTCTATTTTTTGTTTTTAATGCGGAAAAAAACAATTTCTTTTATTGGATTGGAAAGCTTTGCATTTTTTTTCCCTAAATGCGGGTCGTGTTTTTGGGGGACACGAGCGGATGCCAATAAATAGGTGAGTGCTTTTTGCTTTTTAACACGTGCATCACACCCAATCAAAGCCAAAATTAAAAAAACAATGTGCGGGTATAAAACTACAAAAAATAGTCATACAGTTTCAAATAAATCGTACATAAAACCAGAATCCCCAAGGTTAAAATTTCCAATGTCCTAAAGAAAATTTTACTAGACATAGTGCTGAATACCGCCACCGTGTCAAATTTCCCCCCCAAAGTGAATGAAAAATACTTATTTCCCTTAGAATATCCTTAATTTTAAATATTCAACATTAGTTATAACGAGGGTACCCGTTTCCCAGACTCTGCAGAAATAAAGGATTACTGGGAAAAATCCTACCCCAAGGAGGATTCCCGGAAAAGTGTTTTTTTCTTTTTTTCTCCATCGTTCAGAGCCTGGGGAATTCTAAAACCCCGACCTTCACTGTAGATTTTTTTAAAAAAAAACAAAACTTAATTATTTAACATTTCTAAATTCCCAAAAAAATTGAGGCCCCCAAAAGGGGTAAAAAACCCCGTGAAAAATAAAATTTTTTGTTTTTTTTGGGGGGCCAATATAGAAAGTGTTACTTCCTAAGACAGTATGTAGGTAAACCCAAATAATAGGCAGTCCCCAATTGTTAGGTTTAAAAGAGCGCTTAGGTAGTAAAATGATAGATCCCAATAGGTAAGTATATTGGTCCCCCAAATTTAAATAGTTTTTTAGGGGCCCCCTTTGGTAGTTATATGTCCCCCGTGGTTATATTTGTGCACGTAGCCCGGTGTTGCCCCGTGTAGCCATGTGTTATATGCCCCCCGAAACCAGGGAGTTTGCCCCTTAGCAAAATAGTTGCCCGGTAGCCCGGTAGTAGCCCCTGTAGCCAGGTGTTGCCGGGTAGCCAGGTAAATGCCCCCGTAGTAAGTAGTTGCCCCCCTTTGCCAGGTAATTGCCCCCTTTAGTCAAGTAGAAGCCTTTGGTTTAATTTTCCCCCTTTTTAGTCAAGTAGTTGCCCCCTGGGAGCCAGGTAGTAGCCCCTTGTAGTCAAAGTAAAAAGACTGAAATTTTCCCCCTTTTTGTCAAAATAGTAGCCCCGTGTAGCCAAAGGTTTTTGCCCCTTGTAGTTTAAGTTGTAAACCATTTTTAGCCAGATAGTAGCCTCCTGTAGCCAAGTGGTTGGCCCCTATAGCCAAGTAGGTGCTGCCTGTAGTTAAGTAATTGCCCCCTGGAGCAAGGTAATTGCCCCTTGTAGTCAGGTAGTACCCCCTGTAGGCAGGTAGTTAAAAACCCCGTAGCCAAAGGGGTTTTCCCTGTAGCCAGATAGTATCTCCCTGTAGCCAGGTAGTTGCCCCCTGTAGCCAGGAAATTTCCCTCTGTAGCCTGGTATTTTCCCCTTGTAGTCAAGTAGTAGCCCCATGTATCCAGGTTATTGGCCCTTGTAGTCAAGTAGTAGCTCCTGTTGCCAGGTAGTTGCCCAGTGAAGCCAGGTAGTCAATTTCTCAAACTAGAGACTCTAATGTACTTGTCTTGTTGCTCAGTTGTGCAGCGGGGCCTCCCACTTCTCTTTCCACTCTGGTTAGAGCCTGTTTGTGCTCTACTCTGAAGGGAGTAGTACACATCGTTGTGGGAAATCTTCAATTTCTTGGCAATTTCTTGCATGGAATAGCCTTCATCTCTCAGCACAGAAATAGACTGTCGAGTTTCAAATGAAAGTTTTCTTTTAATGGCCATTGTGCGAGTTTAATGGAACCAACAAATGTAATGCTCCAGATTCTCAACTAGCTCAATGGAAGGTCAGTTTTATAGCTTCTCTAATCAGCAAAACTGTTTTCAGCTGTGCTAATATACTTGCACAAGGGTTTTCAAGAGTGTTCAAAATATCCAATAGCTTTCTTACTCAGTTAGCAAACACAATGTACCATTAGAACACTAAAGTGATGATTGTTGGAAATGGGCCTCTATACACCTATGTAGATATTGCATTAACAACCAGACGTTTGCAGCAAGAATAATCATTTACCACATTAACAATATATAGAGTGTGCTTCTGATTCATTTAATGTTAGCTTCATTGAAAGAAACTGTGCTTTTCAATAAAAAATATGGAAATTTCTAAGTAACCCCAAACTTTTGAACGATAGAGTATATTATATATATATATATTTTATAAAATATATATATATATATATATTATACTCCTATATATCCTACCTATATTACGTACCAATGTAGAGATCTCTCTCTCTCTCTCCTTTTTATATATATATATATTATATATAATATATATATATATATATATATATATATATATATATATTATATTATATATATATATATATATAAAGAGAGAGAGATTTTCCCTATAGGTAGATCTCTATATAGGTATGTCTATAGATCTATAGATTCACGGGCGATTTTACAAGTTTTCCCACCTACAAAGAATGGAGAGGTCTGTAAATTTTATGGTAGGTTCACTTCAACTGTGAGAAACAGAATCTAAAAAAAAAAAAAAAGAAAATCACATTGTATGATTTTTAAATAACTAATGAGCATTTTATTGCATGAAATAAGTATTTGATCAACTGTCAACCAGCAAGAATTTAGGCTTTCACAGACCTTTTAGTTTGTCTTTGAGTAGCCCTCCTGCTCTGCACTCATTACCTGCATTAATTTAACTTGTTACCTGTATAAAAGGCACCTCTCCACACAATCAATCAATCACTCTCCACCCTCTCCACCATGGCCAAGACCAAAGAGATGTTTAAGGACACCAGAGACAAAATTGTAGACCTGCACAAGGCTGGGATGTCCTACATGACAATAGGCAACCAACTTGGTGAGAAGGAAACAACTATTGGCGCAATTATTAAAAAATGGAAGAAACACAAGATGACTGTCAATCTCCCTTGGTCTGGGGCTCCATGCAAGATCTTGCCTCGTGGGGTAAGGATAATTCTGAGAAAGGTTTCAGCCCAGAACTACACAACAGGACCAGGTCAATGACCTGAATAGAGGTGGGACCACTGTCTCAAAGATTACCATTAGTAACAAGCTACGCTGTCATGGGTTAAAATCCTGCAGAGCACGCAAGGTCCCCCTGCTCACACCAGCACATGGCATGGAAGAAGGTCATGTGAAAAGGTCAAGTGGTCAGATGAGACCATGACAGGACATTTTGGCATCAGCTACACTCACCATGTTTGGAGAAAGAAGAAGGATGAGTACAACCCAAAGAACAATGTCACAACCGTAAAGCATAAGGGTGGAAACATCATACTTTGGTGGTGTTTATCTGCAAAGGGGACAGGATGACTGCATCGTAATAAAGGGAGAATGGATTGGTCACGTATTGCGAGATTTTGGCCAACAATCTCATTCTCTCAGTAAGAGCATCGAAGATGGATCGTGGTTGGGTCTTCCAGCACGACAATGACCAGAAAAACACAGCCGGGGCAACTAAGGAGCAGCTCCATAAGAAGCATTTCAAGGTCCTGAAGTGGCCTAACCAGTCTTCAGACCTGAACCCAATCGAAAATCTTTGGAGGGAGCTGAAAAAATTTAACTCTGGATCTGGAGAAGATCTGTATTGAGGAGTGGGCCAGAAATCCCTGTTGCAGTGTGTGCAAACTTTGTCAAGAAGTACATGAAATATCTGACCTCTGTAATTGCAAACAAAAGTTTATTTACCAAATATTAAGTTCTGTTTTTCTTTTGTATCAAATACTTATTTCATGCAATAAAATGCAAATTAGTTGTTTCAAAATCCTACAATGTGATTTTCTGGATATTTTTAGATTCTTTCTCTCACAGCTGAAGTATACCTGTCATGATCATGCCTGACAGAACCTCAGCTTTGGGCTCTGTTCGCCGTCCGCGGCCGTTGCGACGGAAGCCCTGGTTCCTTACTTGATGTTTTGAATTGTATTCACTAAGTGTGAACTGTGTTCTCCTCGCTCTTTGCTTGATTGATTCTGGCCAACGCCCGGGCCCAGGAACCCTCCAGCACTCTTGGAGTTATGAGTTTCTCCTTTTTTTTGAAAACCTTCTGTTCCTATCCACCCTTGTGGTTTCTTTCCACTATGACCTCAATCCTGCCTTCTTTGGTTCCCTATTTAAAGGTTCATTTCACCTTCATATTGCGCTATGGGTCTTCTGCCTGTAGGCTAGCTTTGCCTTTTCTGTCCTTCTGTTGCCTGCCTGCTGTGCTACTGACATTCTCCCTGTGATTTTGTACTGCTGGCAGGGGACGGTATTGCCCTTTGGCTTGGCCCGGTTTATCCTCTTTTGTCCGAACGTCTCTGTACCGCGTTGCCGGTCTGTTGCCGATTTGGACCGCCGACTACGCTTATTGTTCGTGTCGTTGGGTCCTGTCTGTGTCGCACTATTAGTGCAGCCATCGTCTTCGGTTGGGGCCGGGCCTGGGTAAGGAGTCGGGTTCCCAAAAAGGCAGGGACGGGGCTGGGATCAGAGTCAGGGCCCACTTGTCTGTGTCTGTGTGTGTGTCCCTGGACGGTCCCTGACATTATAGCAGGCCCCTTTCCCTAATCAACTCCCCCGGCGGTTTAATATGGTACCGACATGTCGGTCCCCCGACCGCCCGGGGAAAAGTTGACAACTCAGTTTCAGGGATGGCGGGGCTTATTAACCCAAATCTCGCAAAAGTTTTGGATGCCATAAATTACCCAAACACCCAGTCTTGCTGCCCTTCTGTATCCATAACTGCCCCTGTGTTTGTGAATCCTTTGCGTCCGTTCAAATGTAAGATGTTTTGCCGGATCGCTTTTGTTTGGAAAAAACCCCGACAGGTTCCGAACTTTCAGGGATCCTGTCACCTGTTTTTCCGCTTTTAATTTTTTTTCCCACTGAAGCTGAAAAGGTTGCGGTTGTGGTGTCTCTCCTCCAGGGCCCACCTCAGGATTGGGCTTTAGTTATGCTCCCTGAAGCCCCAGAATGGAGTTCAAATTTAAAGATTTTTTCAGGCTTTAGGCCATGCCCATGACAATCCCAATCGTTTTGGCATGGGCAGAAATCACCTGCTATCTATTCAGCAGGGCCGCCCCTCGGCTGAAGACTATTGTTCTGAGTTTCGCCAATGGTGTACCATGACCGGGTGGTCTGACCAACCCCTTAAAACCCTCTTCAGACAAGGTTTATCTGATGCGGTAATGGATGCTATGTTCAGCAATCCAACCCCTGAGACATTAAATGACTTTATGACTTAGCCGTGACTATTGACAGAAGACTAAGAGAGAGAGCAGGGAAAAAACAAGGGGGGGGGGGTTGATGTTCCTTTCAAGTCAAATTTTTCTGTAAAAACTCCTGTTGACTTCTCTGAAAATTCTCTCTTCTTCCTCATCACCACTCCTGAAGAAGAAACCTGGTGTTGGGTTTTACATCTGCTGCCACCAGGGGGACATCGGCTGGAGAATGCCTTGTGCTTTTATTGTGGAAAATCCGACCATTTACTGAGAGACTGTCCGACTAGACCCAAGTCATCTCAAGGAAACGCCGAACGCCTGACTAATTTCCTGGAAGGTAACTCGGGTATACAGGTACCTCCTAACTCTGGTAATAAGTTTTTTTTGCCTGTAAACCTTGGTGCTAATTCTAGAATTTTGCTTGTCAAGCTATGAAATTGATAGGCGATGCTGTTTTGTTTTTTTAGTATGTTTGCTGTCCAGGCCTGGGTTTGGAACTGTTCCCTTGAGTGCTCCCTTTTTGGTTTCAGGGGTAGATTCAACTCCCTAATTGGGGAGAATCAAATTTTAGACTGTGAGATCACTTTGAATGTTGGGAGTTGCATACAGAAAAACTTTCGTTTTTTGTCATGGGAAACTCGCTGCGGATATTTTCTTGGCTTGCCCTGGCTCCGCCTCCATAATCCTGTGTTTGACTGAAGAACCACTGAGCTGATCAAATGGGGTGATCATGTGGTTCTCATTTGAAATCTGTTGATCCTTGGTGTGTGCGGTAATTAATATTCACGATATTTCAGAATGTAAATCTGACGTCTTTAGATAGAGATGTTGGGATAATTTGCCTCCACACAGCCCGATGTTGGTACATAGACCTTGCTCCGGTGGAAAAGTTAACTTGTCTGCCCCGAAACAAGAATTATGCATTTGTATTTTTAAGGAACCTGAATTTTTCGTTCTCCCGGGAAATAGTGCTCTCGACTACCGTTTTACAGAATTCTGCTCCGTCTAAGTGTTCTCCTTTGCTATGAGGAGGATTCCCATCTCATGTACTCTGCCACTACAGGTTGTGAAACCAAAATAGAATCCACCGTTAATCGACTGTGCACAGTCTGGGCTAGGAGTCATAAGACTCTTAAAAACGCTCAACTAAAACAAATCAATAAAAAACGCCGACCCAGACAAAAATACCTCCGTTTTCAAGTCCTTTAACAAATTGTGCTCCCAAGCCTAAAAAGGGAAAATTGGTCAGGCCCATCACACTAAAACCCAAAGGGGGGCTGTTGAGGGTCGGAGGCCCCTCCTAAAGGGGGGGGTACTGTCATGATCATGCCTGACAGAACCTCAGCTTTGGGCTCTGTTCGCCGACCGTTGCCCTTGCGATGGAAGCCCTGGTTCCTTACTTGATGTTTTGAATTGTATTCACTAAGTGTGAATTGTGTTCTCCTCGCTCTTTGCTTGACTGATTCCTGGCCAACGCCCTGGACAGGAATCCTCCAGCATTTGGGGGTTATGAGTTTCTCCCTTTTTATTGACAAACCTTCTGTTCCTATCCAGCCTTGTGTTTCTTTCCACCTATGACTCAATCCCGCCTTCTTTGGTTCCCTATTTAAAGGTTCATTTCATTCTTCAAACATTGCCTGCTATTGAGGTCATCTGCCTGTAGATAGCTTTGCCTTTATTCTGTCCTTTCTGTTGCCTGACCCTGCTGTGCTACTGACCATTCTCTCTCCTAGTGATTTTGTACTGCTGCGCCGACGGTATTGACCTTTGGCTTGGACCTGGTTATCCCCTTTTTTTCTCACGTCTCTGATACCGCGTTGCCCGTACTGTTGCCGACTTTGGGGCCGCCCGACTCGTTATTGTTCTGTGTCCGTTTGTCCTGTCTGTGTCGCACCTATACCAGTGCAGCCATCAGTCTTGCGGTTGGGGCCGGCCTATTAAGGAGTCGGGTTCCCCAAAAGGCAGGGACAGGGGCTGGGATCAGAGTCAGGGCCCACTTGTCTGTGTCTGTGTGTCTCTGTCCGGTCCCTGACAATACCTATGATAAAAATTACAGAGCTCTTCCTTCTTTGTAGGTGGGAAAACTTGCAAAAGCACTCCAAAAAAAGAAAACCGAGTTAAAAAACCTTGGTATTTCTGTATGCAACACTGTCAAAATACTCGTCGGACAAAGCAGTTTTAAAATTAAGAGTCTGAATAGTATTTTGTCCTTTGTCGTGTAGAGACAGCTATACACTTTGTCACAACTTTATCCCTAAACTGTCTGCTGTATTTTTTGGTTCTCATGATACTGATTGTTCACTAATGGTGCTTTAATATAGTGCGGTTTTGGTGCAGTTTTAACTGCAATTAAACTGCCTTTATTACCAGCAAGCTTCTTAGGGTATGTTCACATGGTGTGTTGGATCCGTTTTTGTATTTGTTTTTCAAAAAATGCAATCCAAACTGCATCCAAAAAGGTATCCAAAAACGCATCTGCAAATGCGTTTTTGGATCCGTTTTCTTTTAAATCACAGACATTCAAATTTTAATCCAATGCATTTTTCAGATGTGAAAAGCGTACCCAACACGTACCCAAAAGTGTGTTGTGTTTTTGGATCTGTTTTTCAGGCTCCAAAAATGCACTCCATTGTTTCTTATGGGGATTTCACTTGCATAAAACGCAAGTAGAATTCCCATGACAATTCTTTAAACAGATCCGAAAAATGCATCAAAAAGACGCAAGTAAACACACATTGGCGATCACTCGTCTGATTACCAATACGTGTTTTACATTGAAACTAATGTAAATCCCACTGCACATTGTTAGATGCGTTTTTAGGTCCGTTTTGGGTCTGAAAAGCGGATCCAAAAATGTATCTGAAAAACGCAGTGTGAACATACCCTTTCATTTATCTAAACTGCTTGGAAAGTTAGTAATCAATTACTGTGTTTGTAATCCACAAGACTTCAAACAGAGTAATTGATCAACTCACTTGAAACACCTTTCCGAACAATTTAGATGCGTGAAAAAAGCTTGCTGGTAAAAAAAAAGCCAGTTAAATTGCAGTGCAGTTAAAACTGCACTAAAACCACAGTGTGTGAAAGCACACTAATATTCTCTAACAAACCTCTGAGGTCTTCACAAAACAGCTGTAGTTATGCTGAGAATAAATTACATACAGATATGTACTCTATTTACTAAATAACGTTTTCAAATACCCCAGGCTCCACCAACGAAGTTCCTCAGGGACAGAAGAGCAGACACACAGCGCAATGTGCATTACAGATTTACAACACAGGGTGCGACTTTAAACTAATTAGAATCACGCTCACCTTTTAGAGCTGTACAGGTATGGTACAGCTCACATTAAAGCTCAAATTTAAAAGCCCACAGCTGATCTGCTGCACCTCGCCCTCTCCCAGCTCAGGAAACCTCCAATCTCGCAGCCCAGCAGACTCCAGCAGCAGTAGTAGGAAAGAAGGACACTCGTAACACGAGTGAAATTAGGAGTTCCCGTGGGGCTTTCAGGGGCAAAAACAATTCAAAGAAAAGCCAACTTAAGCATCAAGCTGGTTTATTAAAGTAAATATAAAACAGGAAAGCTACGCGTTTCGCAGGAACTCTACCCTGCTTCCTCAGGCACATAAAACAGGAAGATAACAGGCTTTTTAAACAGTTCAAAATTGACACAGAGGCTTAATTGAACAATTAACCCGTACACAACTGTTATAACATGACAAATTTAGACAAATACAAAAAACAGAGTTACCAGGTATAAAAACATAAATATGTTTGGGGGGGGGCGTGGCCTGCCATGATAGAGGACAGACACTGCTAGTGAGAGCTCCAGCCGGGCCGTTCAAAACCAAGGTGCCTTCATCTTATTATGGGTCCTAAACGCCAGAAAAGACACCTAAGAAGGTCTATGAATGCCTCAGCAGCAGAGGTCTCTATCTCCAACTTCTTTTCCCCTCTGGAGGATCTGCAGTCAGCCTCAGGAGCAAGCTCCAGAACGGGTGCCATCTTACCCAGGCCGCACCCCTGATTCCGGGCAGTCGGAGCACAGAACCTGCAGGTCTCACAGCCTCTCCCCAAAAGAGCAGGCAGAAGAGGCAGAAGGACGTGCAGCAGACAGCAGATACCTCTCCTGAGCCCCCTGACACCATTTGGCATGCAGCAGAGAGGAGATAGTGTACTGAGTGCAGGAAGATCTGCACAGGAAGAGACACCATTTACAGCAGCACAAGGTACAGACAGGCAAGGCTGTCTACAACCTTCATCCTCTGATAGAGGTAAGAGTATGCTGAGAAAAGAAAGCAGGGGAGATGAGGAAACTGGGAGCAGTGCTGCCAGACCAAGAGAGACCTGTTTTACAAGAAACAAGCAGTAAAAGTGACATACAAAATGCTACATTAATCACTCCCCCCTGCTATGCTGCACTCCCTAAGACCTTCACAAGCCTCTCACCAGCATCATTTAGGGGATCTGTAATGGACCTTTGTTTTAGAGTCTTGTTGCCAGCCCAATCCCTTGTCTATACAACTATCAGAGGCATTAACCCCTGAAACTGCCGATGGCTGACACGTACTGGCTAAAACCAGGATTCCCAGCCTGAATCTGCATCTTCCCAAAGGGATAACCCTGCTGATAAGTTTTTCCTAATTATGAAGGAAATTCTGAATCTGCTTCACCAAACAATCCAGGGACAAAGCTTTGCTCGCTTTAAAGAGATCACCCTGAATTGCAGGCGCTGCCTTTCTTTTTTACAACAAAGATTTGATCTGTCAGCATTTGGCACATGACTTAAAAAGTGCCTGGAAGCAGGATCTCACAAAGGGTTCAGTCTGATGTCTCAGCCTTGCAGGATAAGGTTCACAACTTTGAATCATTCCAGACGTCCGTGCAGCGTACCATCACTGATCTGCAATCCTCTATTGCAAAACAACAAGAAACCCCAAACAAAACAGCTTACTGATCACTTAGACGATTTAGAAAATCGCAATAGAAGGAACAAATGTAAGAGTGAGAGGGGACTTCCAGAAACAGTAAAGACCAAGCATTAGGACAATCATTAACAAAGTTGTTCAATTATATTGGGAAAAGTGAGGATTCACATATGGGAAATAGATAGGGCACAACCGAGCGCTGCGCCTTCAAAAGTCAAGACCCAGCCAGCCCAAACGTGATGTGATTTGGGTCATATCAATAATTTCTCGGTAAAAGAAGAAATTAAATGAAAAAGGCTGAACATCCCTGCTATCTTTTTTGAAGGAGCCAAGATCTCGCTATTCCTGATCTATCTAGACGGACTTTACAACTAAGAGCTGCAACCAGACCACGGGCTATCGGTCTTACAGGCAACCAAATTACATACCTTTTGGGTTTTTCCCCATTTGCCCTGTATGTCCGCACAGATGCGGGGGACAGTCTCCTTCAAATCACCAAGGGACTTACCAGATTTTCCTTTCTGCCTTAAAGCTACCTCCAGTGACCTTGCCAGATGGGACACTCTTTCACAGCAAACTCTAAACCAGCAGTGGCAGATAAGCACTACACCCCCAAGAGGATCATCGATCTCTCCCTGCTCCAAAAGAACAAAGACCACATACACCCCTCAAGCTTGAAAAAGTGGATGCCACAGTTAGAAGGGATTGCATTAAAATTTACGCCGTGAAAAGTGTCTTAACTAAGAAGTTTTATATTGCTTTTTCCTAGGTGTCATAACAATAACTTAATATGAAGGACCCTACAATTATATCTTCTGTTTGTTCACTTGTAGGTCATCATCACTTGAGATAACATTTTTATAGATTGAATTAGAAATGGCCCCATGGATTTTTTGAAGTCTGCCCTGCCCTCCTTAACGAAGTTTGGAAATTTGGTGTATTGAAATTTACTCTTTTATACCAAAGTTCAGACAACTTTTTTTTTTTCTCTTCAGGTAGACATTTCCCCCATAGGAATAATTTTTGAGCATTTGGCATGCTCGTTTTTGTGCAGCTATGTTTTGCTGCACGGTTCGCTAATTTTTTCTTGCCTTACCATTTACTGTTAGGCTTTTCTTTTGAGTTAAAGTTCAGCTATGTTTCTATATGTTGTGTTTGTGCTGCTTTTGTGCCGATTTGCGGGGAGCTCTGGTGGTGACAACAACCATTTAACACTTTTTTTTTCTAATGACTAGTCTACACATAGTATCCTTAATGTTAAGGGATTCAACATCCCGGTGAAAACGATCCCAAATTCTTTACAACATGCACAAGCAGAAGGTTCACATATTATGTGTTAGGAAAACCCACCTTATTTCTGGGCTCTCTCATCTTTCAAAAATAAATATTTCCTACGTGGTGTCAGAGCAGTAACCTCACTCACAAAACAAAGGGGGGGGGCCCAATATTCATACATAAAAATCCCCATGCAAAGTACTAGAGGTCAAAACGGAAAACAACACACGGGTATGTCTTTGCCCGTTGTGAAATTGAGAACAGCATCTATACTATTAAAAAAACATATTTTGCCCCAAACCAAGGGCAACTCACTTTCTTTAGTAAGATGTGGATGAATTAAATAATTATGAAACAAGGTAAAAATATTGTGTGGGGACTTCAATTTAGCCCTTCAACCTGAGGTTGACACCTCATCTGGCCGTCCACTACATCATGGAACAAACTTAAAAAAATAAAAAAATTATTATATAAAATTCAGCTAATTGATACTTGGAGGTCAGCCACGCTAACATGAGGGATTATACCTTTATTCAAACCCACATAAGTCTTACAGTCGCATAGACTACATATTTGTACAGCATACCCTTCTGTCATCTCTCCAAAAAAACTTCTATTAGGTAATATTTTTGTTATCTGACCATGCTCCAGTACATTGCGCAACTCCTACTTTTCCATAAGTAGCAGCAAAAATTTACAGGGGAAGCTTAATGAATCGCCCCTTTAAAAGATGCCCTGTGCGTGCAGGAAATTCCCCCAAACAATTTAATAATTTCACACAAATACATGACACAGATCCCTCTACACCACAGATTAATGGGAAGCTCTGAAGGTGTGTTGTGCGCGGAGTTTTAATAAAACATGGGTCGAGGCTCAAAAAAATAAACCCAGCAGCCAAACTGCAGTCTCTTACTCAAACTGTCTTTTTTGGAGACAGCTCATAAACCCTCACTTGCAGAAACATGAACTGTGTGAAATCACGCAGGTCAGACATGAAATTTTACAGCTTCTTGACAAAAAATCTGCTCGCTTCAAACAGATATGCGCACAATTGCGCACTATGTGGAGCAATAAGCCTAGCAGTATGTTAGCCAGTGCGCTCCGTGAAAAAAAGAGCCTCGTTATTTATCCTTCTATTAAATCACCAACTGGTCATATTGTACACACCACCCACAGATTTTGGAACAATTCATTTCTTACTATCAGGGGCTGAACAATCTCCCTAGGTGTAACCACTTTTTCAGATTCTCTGGAGGGATTTTTAAAGAAATCTTCACTGCCGAAGGTCTCCTCCAGAAAAACTGTCTCAATTAGAGTCACCATTTTCACCAGATGAATTACAAAACAGCCATTTCTTCCCTACCTGCAGGCAAGAGTCCAGGCCCTGATGGGTATACTGCAATATTTTTCAAAACATTTAAGGAATACTAGCAAAACCCATTGTTAGACTCATTTTTAACTCAATTTTCCAATCTCAAAATTTTCCCGCCTTCCTTTTACAAGCACATATCACTGTAATTCCCCCAAACCAGGTAAAGACCCCAAAGCTATGCCCTAGCTATAGACCTATATCGCTTATTAAATACCGATACTAAATTATTTGCTAAATTATTTGAACTGAGACTCAATTCCAATTTTAGGGAAACTAATACATTTTGATCAGGTGGGATTCGTGCCATCAAGGAAAATAGGGACAATACCCCAAAAAAATTTTTCTATCATAAATCACGCTTCTCTCAAAACAAAACCATGCATGATCCTATCGCTGGATGCGGAAAAAAGCGTTTCGACAGAGTAGACTGCCCATTTTTGCAGTTGCTCTGTCAAACATTGGTGTGGGTCCAGTTTGATGCACCCGAATCCTTGCCCTATATCATGCCCCTTGCGCCCAGATAAGAATAAATGGGTCCCTTTCCAGAACGTTTCAGATACGCAAAAGGAACCAGGCAGGGATGTCCGCTATCACCTATTCTATATGTCATTATTATGGAACATCTGATGCAGTCCATCAGAACGCAGGAGATGTGAGAGGTATCCAAATAAAGGGTCAGCAAAAACAAATGCTCTGCATTCGCAGATGACCTCCTTTTTATTACATTGCACATCCGATTACAAACTCTCCGGTTCTAATGAATATCCTAAAGGAATTTGGCCAACTTAGTAATTTCAAAGTAATTTTTCTAAAAGTATTGCCAAATAAACATTAACCCCCCCAGTCTCGGTAGTGGACTTTAATAAAAGTAAAATTCCCTTTTAAAGTGGGCCTAAGCAATCATTACTTACCTAGGGATACAAATCCCGCTACATCAACCTCTTGTATACGACCTCAACTATGCTCCCCTATTAACTTCTATAAAAGCTGACCTTAGCAAATGGGATAAAAAGGATTTCTCTTGGGTGGGGAGGGTGAACATCGTAAAAGATGGAATATCTTACCACGTCCTTTTATCCTTTCCAGACTATCCCAATTTAAACTTCCTAAGACCTTCTTCCAGGGTATCAATAAACATCTTACGCACTTCATATGGGCTGTAAAAGAAGCCAAGAATTTCAAGAGACATTTTGATTCGATCCAAAAAAAAGGGTGGGTTGGCTTTGCCGGACATTTAAATCATATATGTAGCGCGGCCGCCACCAGAGTGATAGACTGGTTCCACCATACGACAACAAAATGTTGGGTTCAGATGGAAGAGGCAATAATCGGCTCCCCATTATCAGCTCTACCATGGACACTATAAATCTGATAGGAACAGAATTAAAAAACCCCAAATATACCTTTGTTTCCAGAATTTAACATCTTCTGTTCTCAGAGTGTATGGTCCAAAATATAGGCTATTTTCCCAGACGGGCCTCTTATTCCCCATCAAAGGGAATACAGCCCTATCAATATCTATTCCACCTTGCTATATCAAAAAGACTCAAAAGATCGAACTCTCACATTACACGACTTTCTGGACACCACCCTCCTTTAAAGCTTTGAAAACACTAATACTTTCGAGAAGAGAACACCCAAAACGTGGTTACAGTATATGCAAATCAGACATTTTTTACATGTTTAGTAAAAAAGAAACTAGATTTACATAGGGATTTAACAGAATTTTAATCACTATGTGCTCTTAAGAAACTCCCGCCCCATCTCATCTCTCAGATATATAACATGATATTACTACCGTAACCCCATACAAACCCACTTATCAAAATCGATGGGAGACAGAAACTTAAACGCCATTTACTGATGAAAGAATGGGAGAAAGCATGTATTTTAACACATTTGGGCACGGTATCCTTGCCGAATCCAAGAAACAAATTTCAAAGTTCTGTCTAGATGGTATAGGGTACCCCAACCCCTCCTTAATAAACTATATCCCTCAGTCCCTCATGTTGCTGGAGATGTGGGGAAAACACAGGGATCAAGACCCATATCTGGTGGGGGTGTATGGAGATCCAGTCTTTCTGGACCAGAGGTGATTGACATAATTAAATTAATCATGGGAATAACCCTGCAGAATGATCCCTCTGTGCTCCTTCTTTTTATGTTCCCCCAAAGTACCTATGCCCTAAAGGGAAGTCCCCATGCTCTTTCTTTTAGTAGCAGCAAGGATTCTGATCCCAAGACTTTGGAGATCCACCATAACTCCGTGATCACATCCTGGTTTAGGGAGATTTTTCTTACAGAGAATGGAGGACTCAGAGCAGATAATTTCTCACTCCTCGACAAGCACAATAGGACATGGAGGGATTGGGTCTCCTTACATCTTCCCCCCGAATACTCCAAACCTCATATAAGGGCCGTCTTTGTATCTTTTTTGGGGTCTTTCCTCTGATAGATATAGAATGAAGTTGTTGGGCCTGGGGGGGTCCTAGCGGGATGTGCCCTAATTGGCAGCACTTAGTTGTTTTTATTTTTCTGTTTTAATGTAAGTTGGATCTGATGATATGTTTCAGTTCTGCTAATCTTATTGCTAATCTGTTTGCCACTATCACAATAATAGTACATTTTTTATATAACTTTTTGCTTTTAGGTTTTCCAATCCCCGGAGCATTGTGTTATTTCATGAGGTTATATTTAGCCATTTAAAAAAGTTAATAGAAACCTCTATGTCTATTCTACAGATGTGAATTACAGAAAGGACTGTTCCATTATTTCTATTTTCTCTTGTACTGCTGATTGCATTTATTAATAAAATTACTTCTTTGAATATGAAAAAAAAACAAAAACATAAATATGTTTAAAAACATTACAATACAATTACAAATACTGTAATATCCAAGAATATTTCAAAAATTTTACAAACAATAAAAAGACATACGTTTTCATAAATATACAATTTAAAAATATAAAACATGTACAAAAATCAATTATGCTGATCCCAGGAACTGAACCCTCATTTGTCTACTTCAAAGTCCCCTATGTTAACCACTACTCTAACAATTAAATTTGATGTATCCTGTACTTCATTTAGGGCCCCTAAGGTGTAATGGTGTGAAGTTATAGATCCAGTAAAATTTCTTACTAGCCCAAAATTCCTATGGCGATCTGGATCCCCGCCATCACCCTTCAATTGTCGTGAAACAAAAAAAACCGGTTCAACTCCCGATGCTTCTCCACAAAATGTCTGGAGAGGCTATGCAACAGTTTTTTATGTCCTAACATTGTAAACGGAGGTTAATTAATCTTCTTGATAGTTATTAAAGTGGTCTTGCCTACATATTGAATACGCCCTGTACAAGTTAGTACATAAATTACAAACGATGATGTACATGTCAAAAAAGATTTAATATTAAAAATTTCACCAGTACTAAAAGAAAAAAAAATTTCAGAACTGGTGAGCATCCCACAGCATTTACACAAGGCATGACCACAAGAAAAGAACTACTTTTTTAACAATGCCGTATCTACTTTTTTTTACTCCTAATTATTATGACATTTTAATTTTGAAGGAGCAAAACTTATTTTTGATGGTGGGTGCACTTTCTAAAAATTTTTATTGGGCCCTCTTCAGGTAAAAAATGAACACAAAACTGGATTTGCTTTATTTTTGTCTCATTTATTAAAGAGATGGGGTATCCTTTTGCTTAAATGTTCAAAGATTTGCTAACAGAAAATTTTTAACAAAAAAGGATACCCCATCTCTTTTTAAAAAATGAGGCAAAAAATAAAGCAAATTCTCTTACCCAGAATCAATATTAAATTAAAGTAGGTCAGGGATTGGCCCAAAGACTTGGAGGAAAAACATTTTAAATTTTATTACCACCTTTTGTTCTCAACATCTGAGGTTCGAAATCTTTTGTACAAACACTGGGATATTTGAAGTTAAACCCCAGTTTTGGGTTCAGTTTTAACTGAGAGGCCCCAAAATTTAATTTTTAGAAAGGCCCCCACCATCAAAAAAAGATTGCTCCTTCAAAATTAAAATGTCATTAAAATTAGGAGTAAAGAAAAAGTAGATACGGCAGTGGTTTAAAAAAGTAGTTCTTTTTCTTGTGGTCACGCCTTGTGTAAATGCTGTGGGATGCTCACCAGTTCTGAAATTTTTTTTTTTCTTTTAGTACTGGTAAAATTTTTTTAAATTTTAATCTTTTTTGACATGTACTCACGTTTGTAATTTATGTACTAACTTGTACTGCGGTATTCAATTGTAGCAACCATTTTTAAAATATCAAGAAGATTAATTAACCCCGTTAAAATGTTAGACATAAAAAACTGTTGAAAGCCTCCCAGACATTTTGGGAGAAGCATCGGAGTTGAACCGGTTTTTTATTTCAGCCAAATTGAGAGGGTGGTTTGGCGGGATCCAGATCGCTAGGAAATTGGCTAGTAGAGAAATTTACTGGATCTATAAGCTTCACCCCTTACCCTTATGGGCTAAATAAAGACAGGATACCGCGAATAGATTGTTAGAGTAGTGGTTAACTAGGGGACTTTGAAGTAACAATGAGGGTTAAAATTCCGGGGATCGCATAATTTTAATTTTTGTACATTTTTATTTTTTAAAAATTGTATATTTATGAAAACGTATGAATTTTTTATTGTTTGTAAAATTTTGTTTTTCTTGGATATTCAGTTTTTGAAATTTGATTGTAATGTTTTTAAAACATATTTATTTTTTTATACCTGGTAACCTGTTTTTTTGTATTTGTCAAAATTTGTCATGCTTAACAGTTTTTAAAGGGGTTAATTGTTCTTTAACCCTCTGTTAAATTTTTGAACTTTTTAAAAGCCCTGTTATTTTCCTGTTTTATTGCCTGGGAAAAAAAAGATAGAGTTCCTGCAAAAAAGTGTAGCTTTCCCTGTTTTTTTAACTTTAAAAAAACCAGTTTTGATGTTTAATTTGGGGCTTTTCTTTGAATTTTTTTTTCCCCCTGAAAGCCCCACGGGGAACCCCTAATTTCACTGTTTTATGAGGCCCTTTTTCCTACTATTTACAAATAAGTGACTGCAAAAGGGCCCATGAGTGAAATGATTTAATTTGGGGGAATCAAGTACAGGGGCTAAATTTACATTTTCATTTTTTAAAATTTTGCAAAAATTGCAAAAAGAGTTCTTTTCCCTTTAATTCATAAATATTTGCTACTTTGTTTTGCTCTACAAAAAAACATCATAAAATACTTTTAAAAGGGGTTTTGCCCCAGTCTCATTTCATCCCTTTCTGCACCCGCTCTTCGTCTGTGTGTCAAAAGGGGGCGTAATTTATTTGTTTGAATTGCCTTTCATTTCCAGCGGATGAATTCACCGTGCCTTTCCTCATTTAGTTAAAGAAAGGTTTTTTATGTATAAAAAACTGTGAGTAGCTACAAGTAGTCAGAGGTAACGTTTTTGCCTCACACACAAGGTTAAAATCCCTGCAGGAACCAAACCTGTGGATTATTTTTTCTCTTTTAAACAATACCTCAGTGAGGTTATTTTTTTTTTTATTATTTGAAATGTTTGACTAATTACAAAGGAGTACAGTACCTGGGGTTTGAACACTCATAGCTGCTTGGGGGAAAGGGGGCGATGTCTGAGCATGTCGCCCCGGGACTGAAGAGCTCTTCCCCTCAGTCGAGCTGTAAACAATGGATCATAAGGGAGAAACTGAAACAAAAACGGGCAGAATTTTTATAAATAATGAATGGTGAAATTTTTATTATTTAATTTGCAAGCTTCACACGTCAATTTTATTTCCTGGCAAAACTCCTTTAAGTTTCTGTTTCTAATGTTTGAAAATGAGGAACAGTTCAAGGGGTAGAAAAACCTTTGCAAACCACTGAAAAAGAAATTGCTTCTCTTTTTTATTTATAACTTTTTCTTCCAACGCCTGTAGCAAAAATAAATTATATTCCATCAACAAATTATTGGTAGGGTTATGTTCCATAGTAAACCACATTTTTTAATATTCTTTCAGCTACTTTATTATACGCTGTATAATCTTGAACCACTATTCCCATTGTTTCCTCCTTTGTCTACAGACATTATTGCAAAGTCCTATTTTCTAGTAATTTCAATGCCTGTTTCTCTTTAAATGACAAATTTACATTTTTTTTTGTCAATACTATTTCTTTGGCAAACGAGATCACTAAAAGTTTGTAAGTAGTGATCCTAAGCTGCAGTTGGATAGAACGTGGGGGAAAACTTTACATCTTTATACTTTCCCTCTCTATCATCCTCTGCTTGCGCTACCTTTTTATTATTATTAACCCCTTCCTGACGGACGGTCATAATAATATGGCTCTAAATTTTTTTGCTCTTTGCCTTCTGAAAGCCATAACTTTTTTATTTTTCCACCTAATAGATTCTGGGGTTTTATTTTGCGGGAAAATTGTACTTTTTAGGGGTTTTATTCATATTACTATAAAAATATACAGGGAACGGCAAAAAAATTTAAGTGGGGAAAAATGTAAAAAAAAAAAAGTACTTGCCCCCATGTTTGCGGGGGGGCTTGTTTTTACAAGTTTATTCGGAGTTTATGGTAAAAGAGGTGTTTATCTGTATTCTCAGGTTGATACGCACCCGGCAATACCAAACATTGGGTTTCCTTAGTTTTGGTACCGTAAAAAAATTCCCAAACTTTTTCTATTTTGAAATTTGCGTGCGGCGCCATTTTGTGAAACCCAATAACTTTTTTGTCAAACACCTCGGATGTCCAGTGAGGGGGATTTTTTTGGGGAAAAATGTGTTTTTTTAATGAAGCATTTGAAGGGATGCAATTTTTTGTTTACTTTTTTTTCCCAATTATTATGTGACGTAAAATGACCAAAAAAAAGCAATTTTAGCGTTTGGAATTTTTTTTCTTCTACGGTGTTCAGCGTACGGGAAAAATTATATATATTTTTATATCGGACTTTTTGGACGGGCGATACCAAATATGTGTAATTTTTTTTTTTTTTTTATTGTTTTTATTTGTAAAAGGGGAAAGGGGGGTGATTTGAATTTTTAATACTTTTTTTTTTTTTTTTTACTTTAACATTTAGCCCCCCCTATGATGCTTTTACCCCTAGGGGGCGCGATCGTTAATCAGCCTAATTTCATTCAAGGCAATGCATTAGGGGTACAAATAGGCGGTTTCCCCATTCTGTTGCGGCGGAAGTGGGGCAAGGGAAATGGCAGCGATCAAGCCTTACATGGTTGCGCTGCCCTTTTAGCCTGTGGGATCACGATCTCCGTGATGTCCCCCATCGGGCTGAAAAACGGTGTGGGGCACCACTTTTCTGCATTTAGACGCCGCGGCCATCTTTGCCGCGGCACCCGATGGGTAAAACAGCGGGCGGGCGACGCCCCCCCGCCTGGCTGAAACGTCGGGTGTTAGCGAATTTGCCGCTAACACCGGCGGCTGTGAAGCGGGGCCGGCCCGCGATCCCGTTTCAAAGCCGCTTTCCGGCGTTTTTTGGTACTCATACGGCAAACGTCGGTAAGGGGTTAAAGGGGCCCTTTTCAATCAAGGATTGCTTTTTACGTTAAAGATCTTTCAAAAAAAAAGTTATTTGCAATATATGTCCATTAACAGTAACTACCTATTCCTAGATATCCCCTCTTTTGGGTACACAGCTCCTCAGGTCACTATAGCTACAGACCCGTTTGATCTTCCTGAAGGGCCACACTGGGGTTTTTAGCTACAGACCTGGCTTCTACTGCAGCCTGCCCCTGAATTCAAAGTGAAAACAAGAAAACAGGACTGAGGTAAGATGAATCAATGTAGTGAGATAACCCCTTTAATGTCAAAAAACCTATTTAAAGTCAAACTTCTCACAAATTTGTGTAGATTTACGTATAGTGGAAAATCTTCCAGAGAAGAATCCAGACAAGATGACAACCTTTCCTCAAGCAGTGTCATCCTGCATGGATTGAGTGCATAACCGGATAAATGAGAAGTCTTTATTAATGGAAATATGGACTACATTTCTTTCTTCCCTTCCCCTTTTCTTGGCTTTTGAAGGGATGGAAAACTAGTTGTGGAAGGTACAGATGGAGGGCAGTGTATTTGCCCTAAGAAAAGGGGTAAAACCTTCTCTTCCTGATTTTCTATTGTTTACCACACGTCTTCCTCAATGGAGAAAGCTTCAGTGGGTCCAATATTGCTATGAGCTGCCTCAAGAAGAACCAGCTGTTCTCACCTTTTCATATAAGAAAGCATGTTGCATTTCAGTTGTGTCACGAGTTGTGGCACAGCCCGCAGGACGGGCTGCAGGCGCTCTCGTGCCCTTGCCTGTCCCTGTGCGCCGGGAGCGAGTGGCCCTCCTGGGCGCATCTGCTTATCTCCCCGCGCTCCTGCTTCCTCGCGTCCATCTGCCGGGCGGGTTTCACGGCCCCGCTCTTAGGGGCCCGGCGTGGTAATTGTTTGATTGCCGGCCGCTGACCCCATAAATGGTTCCCCCTCCGGCATTTCCCCGCCAAATCCATAGCGCCCTTTCTATGCGAGGAAGCCTTCTGAAGTTTCCCGCTAGCCGTTCCCTGTACCAGTCCCGTTTGTCAGTCCTTTGACCAAAGAAACCTTTGGCCTGCCCTGACCCTTTTGGGGCCCGTCCCCATTACGAGTTCTTCTGCTGATTTGTACGCGTTTCACCTCGGCTACCCCCACAAGCAAGTCAATCGGGGGAGCGACCTGGTGGAATCCGCCCGGGGAAGTCCATCCCGCCTTGTGGCGGGCTCTGGTGAATATCGGGACCCACTTAGACTTCGCTCCCTGGTGTGGCCTGTAGCATCGCTTGCAGTGGTCCAGTGGATCCATTACTCCAAGTTGTTACAAGTTGTACATTGTAATTTATATATGTTCTGCATAAGGATTTGTAGTTTTGAATACGATATGAAGTAATATGCTGTAATATGCTGTTGTTGGAGCTTCCACCTTTAGTGAGTGCCCGCAGACTGGGGATTTAAAATATCCGACACGAGCACAGTGCATTAGACCTGAGAAAGCACTGCAGATGTGTACTCTCATCGTCAATAAATGGATTAGGATAAGTTTTTTATGTTGTATTGTTTTAAAACCCGTTTTTTTTTTAATTTATATTTTTTTATTTGTGATCTTGTTTTTTGCTAATAATAAGGCATGTTTTTTTAACTCTGGGGTTTTTTTAATAGCCAAAACTGTATTACCATATTATATGCATACAGCGGTAAAAGATAAGTTTGAGTAGGCTAGTGCCATATACTCTTCAGGCTTTTTTTTGTACTTCAGAAAGAGGAGATGAGGAGCCTATCTTCATTGTAGTTTTCAGGGGTTACAGGAGTAGTGTTTCACAACTAGAAAGAGAAAGAGGACAAAACACAACAAATAAATACTCTTTTGAGAAATAAACAGAGATAATACAGACTTTTTTTATTGGATTGCTCATTTAGGCATTTCTGTTGCTTAAAATACCATATACAGCCGTGGAGTGTCAGCCATAAAGTGCTCACCATGACAGTGCCAGTCATACAGTGCCTGCCATAATAGTTCAAGCTGTACAGTGCGCACCATAACAATGCCAGCTATACAGTGCCACCATAACAGAGTTAGCCATACAGTGCCTACAATACATGGCAGCCATACAGTGCTGACCGTAACAGTGCCCGCCACCACAGTGCCAGCCATAAAGTGTTCACTGTAACAGTGCCAGCCATACAGTGCCCGCTATAATAGTTCAAGCTGTACAGTTCCCACCATAACAGTGACAGCCATATAATTCCCACTATGACCGTGCCAGCCATACAGTGCGCACCATAACAATGCCAGCTATACAGTGCCCACCATAACAGTGCCAGCCATACAGTGCCCACTATAATAGTTCAAGCTGTACAGTTCCCACCATAACAGTGACAGCCATATAATTCCCACTATGACCGTGCCAGCCATACAGTGCCTACCATAACAATGCCAGCTATACAGTGCCAACCATAACAGTGCCAGCCATACAGTGCCCACAATAACAGTTCCAGCCATACAGTGTCTACCATAACAATGCCAGCTATACAGTGCCAACATAACAGAGCTAGCCATACAGTGCCTACTGTACAGTAGCAGCCATACAGTGCTCACATAACAGAGCTAGCCATACAGTGCTGACCGTAACAGTGCCCGCCATCACAGTGCCAGCCAAAAAGTGTTCACCGTAACAATGCCAGCCATACAGTGCCTGCTATAATAGTTCAAGCTGTACAGTTCCCACCATAACAGTGGCAGTCATATAATTCCCACTATAACCGTGCCAACCATACAGTGCCCACAATAACAGTTCCAGCCACGGGCGTAGCTACAGGGGGTGCAGCGGTAGCAGTCGCTAGCGGGCCCTGCAGCCTAAGGGGGCCCAAAAGCCCTCCTGCCACATAAGAAGATACCAGCATTGTAAATGGTGCATGGTAACTGGGGGGCCCCATTTCACTTATTGCACCAGGGCCCAAGAGCTTGAAGTTACGCCTCTGGTTCCAGCCATACAGTGCCTACCATAACAATGCCATTTATACAGTACCAACACAATACAATATCAGCAGCACTCTAGAAACACTAAAAAACAGTCAAAGAGGACATAAGAATTTTTGGAACAGCATTTCTGCTAATATGAAATATATGAAAAAATGTGGAAAGCAGAGGTCAAAAGATGAATACTACTTTCTGAAGTATGAGGACAAAGACCAAGTATGTTTTTGTCCTGATGGCTTTGGGCCGCACAAAGGAGGACTGTCAGCCGTATGTGTCCCTCGGGCTGAATGTTGTGCACCCCTGCATTACTAGGACTGGATGGGGACTTAAACAAAAAAAAATTACAATAAGGATATATATATATGAATTAGACTATAATTCCATGGTCTCCAATAGTGCAACGGGGGTAAATTTCGACTGCTTTTGAGTCTGTTGCGGAGGATTAACAAGGTAAAATAAAATCTTTACCTTGTAAACCCATTTGTCACAGGGCCACATTCGTATGGCCAATGACAGTTTATTCTTCTATGACTCTGCAGCCAATCATAGGCCTCAGAGACAGTCTCTTGCTAACTGAACTTCTAGTCATCCCACCATCAACTAACCGACCGCACCGTTATTTCTGTTTCAGTGTGTGGCACCACCATAACTCCTAGGCAGCAGGCCCACTGTCTTGGGATTATACTAGATTCGATCTGTTCTTCACCCCGTGTATCCAATCCCTTACCCGCTCCCGTCACCTGCACCTCAATAACATCTCCAGAATCCGTCCTTTTCTCACTGATGAAACAACTCAAACTCGCATTGTTGCTCTTATTCTTTCTCGTCTTGACTACTGTAACACCCTACTTGTTGGTCTTCCTCTCTGTAAACTCTCTCCTCTCCAATTTGTCCTGAATGCAGCAGCCAGGCTTGTCTTTCTCTCCAGCTGCTATACTGATGCCTCTACCCTGTGTTAGTCACTGCACTGGTTGCCCATTCATTATAGAATACAACATAAACTAATCACTGTCACCCATAAAGCTCTCTACAGCGCTGCACCCCATACATCTCCTCCCTCATCCCTGTCTACCACCCTACCCGCTCTCTCTGCTCAGTTACGGACATCAAACTACAGACCTCAATCATCCAACCCTCCCATGCCCGTCTCCAAGATTTTTCACGTGTGGCACCCGTTCTCTGGAACATGCTATCCCGTACGATCAGGCACACTTATAACCCTCATAATTTTAAGAGGGCCCTGAGAACACATCTTCTCAGTCTGGCCTAGCAGAATCCCTAGTTGTTAATCCTCTACTCTCTAGCTCACACATTTCTGTCACTCCCTACACTTTGGCAATTATCTGTATATACATGTACTGTCATGGTGGCAGGTTCATCCAATTTTTATGTAAACCACCCCATATTTATGTCATGGCTGGACCATTGTAAACCTAGCACTTCTTACCCTTCATCTTACCTGTGCACCCTAATAGATTGTAAGCTCTCGTGAGCAGGGCCCTCACACCTTGTGTCTCATCTGTAAGTAGCTTTTCTCTCTGTAATGTCTGTTTTTTTGTCTGTACCGATACCGTATAAATTGTAAAGTGATGCGGAATATGTTGGCGCTCTATAAAATAAGGTTATTATTATTATCTTGCCGGGTATACCCCATGTGGTTGCTGCAGCCTGTGACTGAATGCAGGATCAAGTGAAGACTGAACAGTGACATCATTAGCCGGGATCACCAGGATGGCCGGGTTACAAGGTAAGGGTTACAAGGTAAGGGTTTTTGATCATCCCCTATAGACTGACAAGCAGTTATTACTTTTTGAACACCCCTTTAATATTTCCTAATGGGAAAAAGTAGCAGGAAAGCTTGGTTTGCCTTTTGCATGATGTTTGAAGAGTGACTTCCTTTTCTTCGCATAGGAAAACACTGACTAACTCTGTGACTATGTGGAAACCCAGCCTTATCCCTTTCCCATGATGTTGAGTTCAGCTATTCCTTTGGCCATATACACATTATTATTATTATGCATTATTATTTATTTTAGAGCGCTATTGATTCCAGGGTGCTGTACATTCAAGAGGGTTACGAACATAACATAAGTCGACACAAGTTCAATGCTGACAGTATGTGACAATCAACTGGCACAGAGGGAAAGAGAACCCTGCCCGCGAAGGCTTACAATCTACAAGGAAGGGGGAAAGAGACAGAAGGTAGGGGCAGACGTGTTTGTCAAGGGTGTAGTGACAGAAGGGGTACTATAATTTATAGGCTATCCTGAAAAGATGGGTTTTCAGGTTGCTTTTGAAGCTGGTGAAAGTGGAGGAGAGTCTGATGTGTTGGGGAAGTGAGTTAAAGAGGGTGGGGGAAGCACAGGAGAAGTCTTGGAGACGGTTGTGTGAGGAGCTGATAAGAGGAGAGCAGAGGAGAAGGTCCTGTGAGGAGCGGAGATTGCGTGTGGGGAGATATCTGGAGATAAAGGCAGAGATGTATGGAGGGGTTATGGAGAGCTTTGTAGGTCAGGGTTAGCAACTTGAAGTGAATTCACTGGGCAATGGGAAGCCAGTGAAGGGATTGGCAGAGGGGAGAGGCAGGGGAGTAGCGAGGAGAGAGATGGATAAGACGTGCAGCAGAGTTGAGAATGGATTGAAGGGGAGCAAGAGTGCTAGATGGGAGGCCACAGAGAAGGATGTTGCAGTAGTCTAGGCGGGAGATGACAAGGGCATGGACCAGCATTTTTGTAGCGTCAGGGTTGAGGAATGAGCGGATTCGTGAAATATTTTTCAGGTGGAGGCGGCAGGTAGAGGTGAGGGTTTGGATGTGCGGCTTGAAGGACAAAGCGGAGTCAAGAGTTATCCCAAGGCAGCGGACTTGCGGGACCGGTGAGAGTGTAGAGCCATTGACTGTGATAGAGACATCAGGTGGAGGGATGGAGTGGTACGGTGGAAAGATGATGAGTTCAGTTTTCTCTACATTAAGTTTTAGGAGACGGGAGGAGAAGAAGGAGGAAATGGACGACAGACAATCTGGGATCTTGGACAGTAAAGAGTTAATGTCTGGGCTGGAGATGTAGAGTTGGGTGTCATCAGCATACAGGTGGTATTGAAAGCCATGTGAGGCTATGAGCTGACCCAGACCAAAAGTGTAGACAGAGAAGAGTAAGGGACCCAGGACTGACCCCTGGGGGACACCAACAGAGAGAGGTTGAGGGGAGGAGGTGGAGCAAGAGTGAGAGACGCTGAATGTTCGCTCAGTGAGGTACGTGGAGATCCAGGAAAGGGCTGAGTCCGTGATGCCGAGGGATGAGAGGATTTGTAGCAGGAGGAAATGGTCGACAGTGTCAAAGGCAGAGGATAAGTCTAGAAGGAGAAGGACAGAGTAGTGACGTGAGGCTTTGGCAGTAATAGGTCATTGGTGACCTTGGTTAGGGCGGTTTCTGTAGAGTGATGGGATTGGAAACCAGATTGTAGTGGGTCAAGAAGAAAGTTGGAGGACAGATGGGAGGACAGTTGAAGATGGACGTGCTACTCAAGGAGTTTGGAGGCAAAAGGGAGCAGTGAGATGGAGCGATAGTTGGACACAGAGGAGGGGTCAAGAGATGGTTTCTTTAGGATCGGAGTGATGGTGGCATGCTTAAAGGAGGAAGGGAAAATACCAGAGGTTAGTGATAGGTTGAAAAGGTGGATAAGGGCTGGGATGATAACAGCACTAAGGTCAGGGATGAGGTGGGATGGCAGTGGATCAAGGTTACAGATAGTGAGGTTGGATTTGGAGAGTAGAGAGGAGAGCTTGTCATGAGTGACAGTGGAGAAGCAAGTTAGGGGGGAAGTGCAAGGTGAAGGTAGAAGGGCTGGCAGTGGGGACTGTGCAGCATTGATGTGGGCGAAGGGGACAGTGGGGTGAGGCTTTCTCGGATGCGGTTGATCTTATTTAAGAAATTAGTGGCAAAATCGTTCGCTGATAGGAGAGATGGGGGAGGAGGTGCTGGTGGACGGGGTTGTCTGGGGTTGTGAGACAGAGAGGATATGAGATTGTTGAAGTAATCCTGTTTGGCTGAGGCGAGTGCAGACTTAAATGTGTGTAGTGATTGTTTGTATGTGGTGAAGTCATTGGTGGAGCGGGTTTTCTTCCAGCGGCGTTCAGCAATTCTGGAAACTTGCCTCAGCTGTTTGGTGGATTCTGTGTGCCAGGGTTGTCTGTTGATTTTGTGGGTTCTGTTGTGTGTGAGAGGGGCAACCAAATCGAGTGTGGAGGAGATTGTGTGGTTGTAGAAAGTAGTGGCTGTGTCAGGGTCATCAAATGAGGATATGGTAGAGAGAGGTGCAAGAGAGTCAGAGAGAGAGCGAGGGTTAAGGTTTTGTAGGTTCCTGTGGGGGTGCACTAGATGTGAGACAGGAGGAGCAGGTGGGGTGGAGATGGTGGAGAAGGTGAGCAAGTTGGGGTCCGAGATCGGGTGTGGAGAATTAGAGAAGTCAGATAGGGGGCAGAGGCAGGTGAAGACGAGGTCAAGTGTGTGTCCATCTTTATGAGTGGCTCCAGATGTCCACTGGGAGAGGCCGAAGGAAGAGGAGAGTGAGTGGAGTTTGCTGGCAGCAGAGTGGGGTGTGTTGATGGGGAGGTTAAAGTCACTCATTATGATAGAGGGGATATCAGTGGAAAGAAAGTGGAGAAGCCAGGAGGCGAAGTGGTCAAGGAAGGCGGTGGCAGGGCCTGGCGGCCGGTAGATGACCGCCACTTGGAGATTGGAGGGGGAGTTGATGCGGACAGAGTGCACCTCAAAGGGGGGGAGGTTGAGAGAAGGTAGCGAGGGAATGGGGGCAAATGAACAGGTGTCTGACAGGATAAGGACAACATCTCCGCCATGCTTGTTGCCAGGGCGGGGAGTATGGGTAAGTTGGAGACCAGCAAAGGAGAGGGCAGCAGGAGAGACTGTGTCAGAGGGCGTCAGCCAGGTTTCCGTCAGACCAAGGAATGACAAGTTACGTGATATAAAGAGGTCATGTACGTAGGAGAGTTTGTTGCATACAGACCGTGTATTCCAGAGAGAAGGAGGGCTCAAAGGAATAATTTTTAAGTTTGCAGGGTTATGGGAGTATGTTGAAACAGATCTGTTAGTAGCCAGAGATACAATAGTGGGAATGTGCTGAGGGGGCCCTGGGATTGGGGATATGTCCCCAGCAGCTAGGAGGAGCAGAGAGAGGGTTAATAGGTGGGAGTAAGATAGACAGTAAGATAGACAGTAGGTAGTTTTGGTCTGTTTGGTGAGGAAGGCATGGATAGTGGGATACAGGTTAGTGGCAGCAGACAGATGAGAGGGTAAATGCAGGAGATGAAAAGCTCATTGCCCAGCAGAGGAGTGTGGGGATAGGCAATCAATTTCAGGAATATGGAGGTTGAGAGGATGGAGGACAGGAAAAGCATGGTCATGCACTGTGGGCATGAGCTGTGGGGTTGTAAGTGAGAAAAGAAATGTAGAGTGCAGTACCTGTAGGCAATCCTGTGTTAGCAATCCTGTTTAATTCTGGTTTTAATTCATCCTTGTACTTAGAAAATTGGCCGTACACATGATTGTTCTATAGATCCTTGTTGTGCAGAACCATAATATGTTATCTATAACTTATTCCAATTTTATATAAGCACGCAGGGGATTTTTTTTTCTTTTTCTTTCTTACAGGTACCAAATCCATGAGTAAAAAACATATCATGTAACATTGCTTCTAGCTGATGACATTGTGCCTCATGGAAGGATCATATAGGGCACAAGGGGTGCCTACAGGTCCATAATGCTGACCCTTAAAGGGGTTGTCTCACTACATTGATTCCTCTTACCTCAGTCCTGTTTTCTTGGTTTCACTTTGAGTTCAGGGGCATGTTTACTGGCTTCCACTGGCAGTAGAAGCCAGGTCTGTAGCTATAGCAATCAGCACTGGCAGCTTATCAGGAAAGATCAAACAGGTCTGTAGCTATAGCAACCTGAGGAGCTGATGCAGCTCATACAAGAGGGGATATCTCAGAATAGGTAGGACACTGCTAATGAACATATATTGCAAAGTGACTTGTTTTTCCAAGTTGTTTAACATAAAAAGCAATCCTTGTAGTGAGACAACCCCTTTAAGGACTCTGTGTGCTTCTATACAGATTCAATGCAGTCAGTAGTGGTTGGCATTTCTTGGTGTTACTTTTGGGAATTATAAAGGTGAGATACTTGCATAATTAGCATAAGAAATGGCTGAAAAGGGAAGAAACCAGGGCATATGTGCATCAGAAATAATTTTAGGTGAAAACAAAGAGTGTTTCTATTTTTCAGCGGATAATATGCACAATGAATGTTTTCACTCTGGTTGTCCAAAACCATGTAAAGCTCTTTAGTATAATTGTGTTTATTTTGTGAATATTGTTTTACACCTTAATGGGGTTTTTCCACAAAGTAAAATTGACGCGGGAAGCTTGCAAATTAAATAATAAACATTTTCACCATTCATCATTATCACAAAACTCTCCACCATTTTTGTTTTAGCTGCTCCCTTAGTGATCCATAGAGTACAGCTCGTCTCCAGGGGATACAACCAGGACTGAGAGCTCCTCAGCCCTGGCTGCACATGCTCAGACATCACCTCTCCTCTCTGGCAGCTACTGTCAGTCTCTTCCCAGCTCAGTATTCACATGCACTCACTGCTGAGTAAGTGTTCAATCTCAGGTGCTGTCATTCTACTTTCGTTCTCTGTATTCCTTAGTCAAACAGGGAAAATAAATTTAAGTAAAAATAAACCTCAATCAGTTTTGTGAATTGAGAAAAAAAAAATCCACACTTAGTTTTTGCAGGGATTTGAACTTAGTAACCCTATGTTGGAATGCAGAAGTGCTAACCACTCAGCTACATTGTAATTTCTCACAGCTCTTTTCACTGTGCGGGATTAATAAAATGATACTGTGTTAGATTGGACATTTACAGATACGGTGATGCCAATTATGTTTATCTTTTTCATATTTTTTGTATATGGTTCATGGGAAATGGGTGGTTTTTTTGTGATTTTTTTAAGCTTTTTTTTAAAAAAAACAAAACAAAATTCCCATTAATATTTAGTCCCCCTAGAGGACTTAAACATGTGATCACTTGTACTACAGTTGAAACCAGAAGTTTACATACACTATATAAAAAGACACATCTGCATGTTTTTCTCACTATCTGACATGAAATCAGAATAAACCTTCCCGGTTTTAGGTCAATTAGGAACCTAAATTATTTATATGCCAGAATAATGAGAGGGAGAGAATTAATTTTTTAGGCATTTTTATTAATTTCTGCAAAGTCAAAAGTTTCCATACATTCCATTAGTATTTGGTAGCATTGCTCTTAAACTGTATGACTTGGGTCAAACATTTTGGATATTCTTCCACAAGCTTCTCACAATAGTTGGTAGGAATTTTGGCACATTGCTCCTGACAGAACTGGTGTAACTGAGCCACGTTTGTAGGTCGCCTTGCTCACACCTGCCTTTTCAGCTTTGCCCATAAATTTTAGGATTGAGGATTGAGATCAGGGCTTTGTGATGGCCACTCCAAAACATTGACCTGGTTATCCTTAAGACACTTTGTAACCAGTTTGGCAGTATGCTTCGGGACATTGTCCATTTGGAAGACCCCTGTCTGCCCAAGCTTTAACTTCCTGGCTGATATCTTGAGATGTTGCTTCAGTATTGCCACATAATGTTCTTTCCTCGTGATGCCATCTATTTTGTGAAGTGTATCAGTCCCTCCTGCAGCAAAAAAAAAAAACACAACATGATGCTGTCACCTTCGTGTTTCACAGTTGGGATGGTGTTCTTAGGCTTCCAAGCGTCTCCCTTTTTCCTCCAAACGTAATGATGGTCATTATGGCCAAACAGTTCAATTTTAGTTTCGTCAGACCATGGGACGTCTCCGAAAATGTAGGTCTTTGTTCCTGTGTGCATTTGCAAACATTAATCTGGTTTTTATATGTTTCTTTTGGAGTAATGGCTTCTTCCTGGCAGAGCGGCCTTTCAGCCCATGTTGATACAAGTACTCATTTCACTGTGGATAATGACACAATCTTACCAGCTTCCGCCATCATCTCCACAAGGTCTTTTGCTTTTATTCTTGGCTTGATATGAACTTGTCAGACCAAAGCACATTCATCACTGAGACACAGAACCCGTCTCCTTTCTGGACTGTATGATGGCTTCACATTCCCATCTTGTTTGTACTTGCGTATAATTGTTTGTACAGATGAACGAGGCATCTTCAGGTATCTGGAAATTGCACCCAAGGATGAACCAGACTTGTGCAAGTTCAAAATTCTCTTCCTGATATCTTGGCTGATTTCTTTAGACTTTCCCATGATGTTACACACAGAAGCAATATGTTTTGGTGTGATTTAAAATACATCCACAGGTGAGTCTCTAATTAACTCAGATGTTGCCAATAAACTTGTCAGAAGCTTCCAAAGATATGACATTATTGTCCCAAATTGTTTAATGGCATAGTAATCCTAGTGTATGTAAACTTTTGACTTTGCAGAAAGTAATAAAAATGCCTTAAACAATTCTCTCTCTTCATTATTCTGGCATTTGGCAAATATAAATAATTTGGGTTCCTAATTGACCTAAAAACGGGGAAGGTTTATTCTGATTTCATGTCGGATAGTGAGTGAAATATGCATATGTGTCTTTTTATATAATATATGTAAACTTCTGGGGTGATATGTATGAACGTCTACCATCTTTTCAGCCCGAGAGCTAGCGCAGCTCCGTACGCTCTATTTTTAATCAGACGCACTCCAATATCAGGCGCATTACAGAACGCCCCCAGCATTTTGTAATGCACCTAAGATCAGGGGGCCTGCTGGAGACGTGTCGCACTACAACCGTATGAAGCAACACATTTATAGTTTCAGCACGGCAAATTCAGGCGCATTAATGCTGGAACAGGTAGAGCCTGAGCCTGAACTGTCACTTAGTAGCTAAAAAGCACTAAATCTTTGACCCACAGTAGAACAGGTTCATAGATTCAGGCGCATTCTACGGTACAAATGAACACAAGAAAAATAGCACCTGGGTGCCAAAAATCAGAAGTTTCCTATTACACCCTGATATCATTAGGCATGGACTGCGTCCCCATTATCTAATAAATGTTATGCCAAAGTCACGTTTAGTGTGGAATGTAACTGGTTAAATGGCGGGGATCGAAGCTGTCTTCAATCCAGGCTGCTAGTAACGGGTTCCAGTTGTGTCTAACAAGCGACACCCTCTGATTATGGAGCGGTTTCAGTGCAATAAATATATGGGGCAGGGCATTTAGGTGTTTATAGTGGGATATTCCCTTCTTGGAACCTCTATCAATTTGCCAGTTAGAGAGCACATCTGCACAGTGTAGATGGGCACTGTGTAATGCTTTATTTTCCCTGTGGTGACGCTACAATTGAATCAATTGGATGCAATTTCTCTTTTTTGTTGTTTTTTTTTTTTTAATAAAAATGCATTTTTAATGTTTTTTTCATCTATACAATGCATGCTGATATGTTTATGATATTGACATGACCCTATATTTCAGGCAAATTGTACTAGGACATAATAAAGTTATCCAAAATATCTATATATAGTGTTAGTGATTTTTGTGATATAGGAGATTCAATGGGTGACCAGGGAGAGGTTCTTCTTTTTTGAAGGATTTTCTTCTGTTCACCTATTATTTTAATTCTCTCCCTATTTAAGCTAATACTGAACACTCTACTATATTATAGATATTGCCTTTATTTAGTTTTTGATAGGTTTTTTCATGACTAGGATATGAAGAATAAGTAGGCGATATGTGGATAATCCTATTTATATAATAATGAATAGCCTAATAATATTTATTTAATCCATTCTGCTGATTGAGGTTTGGGGCATGCACATTACTTATCTTTGAAGCCAGAGTGTGTCTAGTTTCTGGAATTGATCGGCGCGTCAGCGCTGACTTCCGGACAGGCGCAGAGATTGTTTTTGAGGCCGGTACAACTCGGCGCCTCCGAGTGTGTTCAGCGCGGCTGCGCTGGCTTCCAGACATGCGCAGTTCATTTTGAGGCACGCCGAGGTGCATTGAATGCTTACTATGTACATCCACTTCTGGGACTCTCCTAATAGTAAGGAAGTAAGTTTTAATTGGAAGTAATTTTAATTAGTTGTTTAAATATGCAGGATTACTGTTCTAACCTATGAATGCCTTTTTTCACATGTGCAATTTAATTGCTTACAATTATGTCACTTTATTGGTGAAATTGCATTAGGGGAAGGTCTTTGTATCCCTTTATATATGTGTATATCCACTTTGTATTTCATGCTTGCTTGAAGAAGGGAAGCAAAACAGACATCAGCTCACCCACAGAAATCCAGCTGCAGCAGAGAAGGTCCACACGGATCCCGCCTGGAGCAAGGCGCAGCACAGAAGATCCTTAGAAGAAATAATCCAGCGGGTCCTTATCTCCACGATAAAACTTAATGACTTTTATTGAAGCATAGCATAGCAAATGCTATGACTAAGGGCGTTGCATCGCCCGAAACGCGTCAGCTTTAATCTTGGGGACTATGTTTGCTGTGGAGGTGCGTGTTTTTTACATGCTTCAATAAAAGTCATTAAGTTTTATCGTGGAGATAAGGACCCGCTGGATTATTTCTTCTAAGGATCTTGCTTGAAGAAGGCCATGTATTGACGGGCTGAAACGTTGCAATGGTGTTTTTCACTGTGGAATAAAATTCACTCCTGCTTTTAAGATGCTGTCGTCCAAACCATTATTTTTCGGAATTGACCCTTGGTGAGTTGTGGGCTTGCTCAACCTAGGACGGACTTTGCATTTATCACAATTGATTGATTGTGGAACTTTGCGCGCTGTTCACATTTTGCGTTTTTTGGCTACAATTGAATCAAACACTTTCATCTGGGTTCCCCCATAGATCAATGGGGTCTCCAGTAGTGACACACCTTGTGATTAGCTTATTTTAGGGGAAACACTTTGAACACAAATTTATGTTGCATAAATCCTGGAATAAGTTGAATGGAGTTATCTCATAAAGATAAATTCCATCTAAATGCCCTATCAGGACACATGGATGTTGTGGAGCATTAAAAGGGTTGTCTCACTACATTGATTCCTCTTAACTCAGTCCTGTTTTCTTGGTTTCACTTTGAATTCAGGGACGTGTTTACTGTCTTCCACTAGGCTGCAGTAGAAGCCAGGTCTGTAGCTATAGCAACCAGTGCTGGCAGCCTATCAGGAGAGATCAAAGAACTCTGTAGCTATAGCGACCTGAGGAACTGATGCAGCCCATACAAGAGGGGATATCTAGGAATAGGTAGGACACTGTTAATGGACACATATTGCAAAGTGACTTTTTTTTGCAAGATCTTTAACATAAAGAGCAATCCTTGTAGTGAGACAACCCCTTTAAGAACATGTGGCACAGAAACAAATAAGGAAAAGGATTTTGCTCCTCAAATGACATTACAGTAGGTTTTGGAGCTCGGCTCATCTGCTTTTTGCTCTAGTAATCATTGGTGGGTACATTCAGCCATATGATTCCATTAATAACTCCTAAGAGGCTGAAGACATCTTACTATTTTATATGTATTATAATGTATGCAGTGATTTCCGTTAAGGCTATTTTTTGCAGCCACGGTTCTTGCAATAGGATTATAAAGCCAAGATTTTTTTTTTTTCAGAATGTTTTTCCCTCTGTAACTTATCTAAACTAATTGAAAAGCGGATGACATCTCTATCAACCACTGACCTAAAATATCCTAATAGAGAGACTGAACAAGATGCAACTGATGAGGACTGATATCAAGTTCCGCACTTGGCACTGGTTTAGGAAATTAATAGGATTAGTCAACAGACCTGATCTGACAGCGTTTTTGTGGTATGTTTTTTGTTAAAAATGACAGATGTTATTAATTTCAATGGGTCTCGTGCATCAGCCTTCATTGGTTCCATCATGATCAGTTTATTTTAAAGGATCCCTGGTGGGCTGTTTTTCTATAACTGAGGTCAGTGGGTGATGGGTTGAAAAAAAGAATGGAAACTCATTTTCTCTTGGAAGCTATAGTGATCTAAGTTGGGTTCATGAGAACCATAGGGGTCCATGGTCTGTTCATGATCAATTTTGAATTTAATACCTATGCTTCCATTGACTTTAGGGATAAAAATAACAAAATTAGAGATTTCCCTTTCTTTCCTGGGTCTGAAATCATAGTGGACCATGTTATTCTGATTTCCCCAGAAGTCCAACAGAATGGAATCATTGGCCATCAGAAAGTACAATTGAAAGGGGCTGTTATATTGCTACAAACTCAGTCCATATGGTTCTTTATTAATCTGTATGTAGGCATGGACTAGCCCACAGGGGAGCAAGGTAAACTCCTGATGGGCCCTTGGGCATGGTCCACTCCTGGACATGGGAGAACTGGGGCTGCTTTTCGGGTAGAAAGGCAGAGAAAGATAGGCAGAGGGCAAGAGTCAAGTGAAGTATGTACAGTCATGTCTACTAGCTGTAGGGTGGGCCCCAAGAATCAACTCCACTGATGAGCTAAAATCTGAATTTTTTCTCTAAACCTATCCCTAACTGGGGACTAGGGTTTTTAATGGAGTTTTAGGGGTTAACATAAAATTATGTGTCATTACTGGTCCAGCCGTGCTCAATATGTGGTGTCACCTCCGGTTAGCATAACATAGGCCCTATGCTCTGGTGACTGAACGTGGCATAGGATGGGATGTTGGACATTGCATTGGAAGTGTCGCCATACCAGGAGTGCTGAGGAAGGGTTAACTATACCATAAACCAAATTAATTGATAAACCAGCACCTATCAGGTCCCATTACAGGCGTTGTCTCACTACATTGATTCATCTTACCTCAGTCCTGTTTTCTTGGTTTCACTTTGAATTCAGGGCCGTGTTTACTGGCTTCGACTAGGCTGCAGTAGAAACCAGGTCTGTGGCTGTAGCAACCAGTGCTGGCAGCCTATCATGAGAGATTGAACAGGTCTGTAGCTATAGCGACCTGAGGAGCTGATGCAGCCCATACAGGAGGGGATATCTCAGAATAGGCAGGACACTGTTAATGAACATATCTTGCAAAGTGACTTGTTTTTGCAAGATCTTTAACATAAAAAGGAATCCTTGTAGTGAGACAACCACTTTAATGCTGAATCAGAGTAATTTTTCCATATTTTTTATATTGATTTATTTTCCCCTTTGTGCTCCAGATTAGAGAAATGTTTCTGTGTACTCTTCATGATTCTGTTTCGCTTGTTATCACATACAAATGTCAGAACTGAGAACTTTCTCCAGTAGTAATACATTTTTATTTTCCCTCCCCGGACTCATTTGGTCTCCTGCCAGTGTAGCGGGCCAATAAATGGTAGATTCCTAAGCCACTTAAGATACTGTAAACGTGTTACTTCTTCTTTCAAAAATAAAGTTATGGCTCTTAAAGTCTTCGTTGTGTATCGTGTTTCTGGAACATGCCTCATGTTGGATATTTCCACACTCAACACTAGTTCAGGTTCCCTGGGGCGTTAATTTCCTTTTTAAAATGTATGAAATATGTCATTCTTTTGTTGAACTGCACCGTCAGCAGGGACCAATGCAGCCTTCTCATTCCCTATGTTTCTAATCTCCCAGGCATCCATAAAACGAATGACTCACTCAATTTGAAAAGTCGCAGGGAGGTGCAATTTGCAAAAGTGATAGGTTAATCTCTGTGTCCACACAGATCAGATTAAATTGTTCTAAGGTTCCATCAAGCGCAGTGTTCGTGATGGCTGGGAGAGACAATCCTACTAACCAGAACAAGCCTTTAATGCTTTCCAAATGTTGCCTTTTGCGCTTTAAGTGACAATTTTCATTGTGATCTTGCCAATGTTTTACGAAAAATACAAAAAAATTACTGGCATATTTTTAGGTTTCATTAGATTTTGTGTGGAAATTAATTGTGCTAACCTGCTGGGATCACACCTTTATCGTTTATATGGAAAGGTGATTAATTCCATGTTTTCTCACACGTACAAAATATGACAGCCGGTTGGGAAGCTTGGGAAACCGGAATCCGGACTGTACAGGATTCTGAATTAAAATGGTTTATGTGTTCTCTTGTGTATTTCAATATTGCCTATCTTTAACATGGTCTTTACAAGGATATAGGGTTGCCGTGTCAGGGAAACCTGTCTACATGTCTAAGGTTATTAAGGTATATGGACATCATAGAATGGGATACCCTACTTAAGACTACTTTATATGTGTCAGAGTGAGGGCTTCTAACAATCAACAGGTCTTGGCCTGGAGGACTTGGCCTATCCATGTATTACATTGTTGGCCATTCACATAGCGGCTCCTGCATGGACATTTGTAGTAGGCGGGATCTACCCCAGTAAAATAAGCTGGGGGTTTCAGTAGCCAGACTCTAATATGAAAGGGGTAATCTCTGGTAAGATAAGTGTTTTATGGATGTGCTGCTAGATGTAAAGTTCAAAGCATATTTTCACGGTTAGACTCACCAGAGATAGGAGATAGTCTGAGAAGCCCCCATTTTGCATCAGAGCCCGAAACGTGTTGGCTTGGCTACGGGAGTCTCCCAGATTGCTACCACTGAAATAGGTCTTCGAAGTGACAGCTGACGTGAAAAGTAGCGTGGTACCATGGGATGAGACAGAGACATAGTCAGGAGACAGGAAAATGGTCAGGGCAGGCAGTGTTCTAGCAAGGTCGGATTCAGGTGTGAGATCCAGCCAAGTGGCAGGTAAACAGACTGGTCAGTAATGAGTCAAGGATTCGGCAATGGGAAGGCACTGGAACAAATGCATAGGAAAACAACTAACACAGATAACGGACACCAAGAACTTGACAAGGGAGTACAGCGGAGGTGCCCTGAAATAGGAACTATATTTACTATTTTGCCATAGGCAAACTTAAACTCTATCAGTTCTCTATCTGTAAAACACTAAAACGTAACTTTTATTATGTATAACTCTTAACCTCTATGCACACTATTTAAAAAACCTGATTTCTAACCTCATCATATAACCCTTTTTGCTTCTGAAAGAGGGAATAACTCCCTTTCTATTATCAAGTCTGGTGGAGCACCACCTATTAATAGGCGAGACTTATATCTATAGCAAAGTACTAGCTCCAGTAAGGGATCCCAAGCCTACTACTTGGGCAGTCGTCCCTAATCTCATGGACACAGAACAAATAAGGCCCCCTTGTGACACCCCTGCAGCGGGTGACACTTGTAGAAAGAGGTGAGAAATCACAGTTTAAAACGTCATATCTGACCTCCCCGACATGTTTCGCCAGCTAACCTGGCTTCATCAAGGATTAGAGGTCCGATCACATGTGGTGTAAGCGCACTTCCTTTTATATCATGTTAGGAACACCCCCTATTCAGGTGCTCACCAATTAGCCATCAGAGAATCCACATAAAGCCCACTCCCCCTTCCACTGTCCTGCACGCACACTCATAATATGTCCTGCTAAAGCTGCCACCATGCTACCATGAACAGCAATCCTCAGGCAAATTCGCCATCTCCATAACAGGCTTGCGCCCCTTCTTACCATACTGCCCGTGCCAACGCACTGCACCAGCAGACACCCCAGCCCTGACTGTGATGGGCTTCCGTCTTATTTCTCTCATGTTATTGCAACTGCGTGCTTCACCTACAACGAACTGAGCAGAATATGTGTTACATTCCACAGCACACTACCAGCTTTATCATAAGCCCCCTCTCTTCCACATCTAATATGCATATTCATTGGGAATATAGATTTCACTGTACAGTATACCACTGTCATACTATCTTCTCATAAAGCACCTCCTATATATCTAATATACATATTCATTTTAATAAAGCTGCAAGCCCTATTAAGTACATGTTTTATTGTGCTGTACACTATTGTCTCAGACTGTTTCCATAAACCACTTCTCTTTTATATGTAGTATTCATATTCATTTTAATAAAGCTGCAGGCTCTATGGTTAGCCCACCCTCCCTCCCGTAGTTTGGCCTCACAACTTCATAATAAAAGTTACGTTTTAGTGTTTTACAGATAGAGAACTGATAGAGTTTAAGTTTGGCTATGGCAAAATACGGTAGTAAATATAGTGATCAAAAGTCACTCTCTATTCTCTTGCGAGATTCCCAATTTTTTGGAGATTATCTGAAATAGGAAAGGGCCAAAGTGGTTGGCTGTGGCAACTACTGTGGACGGCCACGGGCAGGCGGCTGGATAGAAGGCAGAGTAGCCGGCGGCGGATCGGCACGTCGGGGGTGCGCGAGGTCAATAGTGTCTTGGGGAGCAGAAGCAGAGTGCTGGGCGTGACAAAAGAACTGCGCATGAACTTCGGGGCGTCCTGGCATACGATATTGCTGAGAAGAAGAATGAGGACAACTGTGGATCGGAGCACGGACTGCGCTGCGTCCCGTTATACTTATACATTCATACATTAGCACTCGTCAGAATCAGAACATGCTTTAGCGCCCTTTGCAGTGCACGGGACAGCGCACAGCTCCACTCATTGTTGCCTATACAATGGAGATAAAGAGTGCAAGTGGGGTGCCCTTGGTGGGGCAGTCAAGCATCTCAGGAACACAGTAGTCATCTTTTAATGTCCTTTATGGTCGAGCAGGTCAGGAACAATACACGCTACGGTAATGTATGCTCAGGCACCTCTTATAGTAGTAGTCATTCTGCTGTGCCCTGTATGATCAAGTTACTCTAGAATAATACATTCTGTACTGTAAGCTGAAGCACTTTTTATAATGGTAGTAATCCCGATTTGTCCTGCATGGTCAAGCTCCTCCGGAATAATACTGTATGCTGAAGCACCCCTTATAGTGGTAGTCATCCTTCTGTACCCTGTATGGTCAAGCTGCTTTCAGAATAATACATACTGTACTGTATGCTGTAAGCACCCTTTTTGGTGGTAGGCTTCTTGATGTATTCTGCATGGTAAAACTGATCTGAAATAATACATATACTGTACACTCATGCAACCCTTATAGTGGTGTTCATCTTGCTATGCACTGTATTGTCGGGCCACTCCAGAATAATACATACTATATTGTATACTTAGGCACTCTTTGTCGTACATGTTCAAGTTGCTCCTGAATAATACAAACTGCACTGTATGTTCAGGCACCCTTTAGGCTATGTTCACACGGCTTAATTGCGAATGTATTTCGCCCTGCAATTACCCCCCCCCGGTGTACGGGAGGGGGGGGTGGGGTGGTGGGGGTGGAAAGCATTTTTCCCTGGACGATTCGCCGTAAATAATTGACTTCACTTCTCTCCCCGCTCGCACAAGAGGAGACGTAATCCATAGTTCTCTGAGAACTGTGGATTACCGTAATGACTGGGACGTATTTGGGCTGAAGTACGTCCCAAAATAAGCCGTGTGAACATAGCCTTATAGTGTTGGTCATCTTGTTGTGCTCTGTATTGTTAAGCTGGTCCTGAATATTACATACTGTTCTGTATTCACAAGCACACCTTATAGTTGGCTTATTACTGTATCCTGCATGGTCAAGCCACTCCGGAATAATACGTACTGTACTGTATGCTCAGGCACCACTAATAGTGGTGGCCAAACTGCTCCGGAATACGCAGTGTACTGTATGGTCATGCACCCCTTATAGTGTTAATCTCTGCTCCTCACAGGACTTTCATTTCTGCTCTCGTCTTGTCAGCAACTCATACAATAGTCTCCAAGACTTCTCATGTGCTTCCCCCATACTCTGGAACTCACTACCCCAACACATCAGACTCTCCTCCACTTTTACTAGTTTCAAAAACAACCTGAAAACCCATCTCTTTAGGATAGCGTATAACCTACGAAAACCCTGCTGCCCCCACACCATATACTTTTTGATCAACTGGTATAAGCCCACTTGCCACTTCACGGCGGCCTCTATAAAATGGGTCCATATGCTAATAGATATAGGACTGCATGGCAACCACCACCACAAAACGAAAAACCCTAAAAGGGAAAAACCCCGTGGTCAAACACACCAGCGCCGACCACTCCCTGGCTTTGGGTTACACCATCCCACAGGCACCGCATCACAGTAACAATGGCTGCCACACAGCACCGAAAAAGAAAGGATCACAAACACTCACCTTTCCATGGGCCTACATTACTAAGACTGGAATACAATGGTTAAAAAATCCACAGACAAACCAGGATAAAAAACAAAACATCCCTCATTTACTGTTTTATTAAAGAATTGGATCTAATGCTGGTCTGACGTAGTGGAATGAATCCAATGTAGTCCAAAGGAGTGAACCTGTAGAAAAGTAGAAAGCTACAAAAAAAATGTTCATACTAAACTCCATTCACCTGCACTCCCTGAAGGTCATGGCTGTGGCTGATATTCAGTGGTGTGCAGGAGATGGACTTCAGGTCGCACAATATAATCCTGGAGGGTACAGGCCACAGCTGCAGCACAATCTCCAGGGCATTGGTTCTCTGTTACCCCCTGAAGAATGTGCCTGTAAGCTGTGGCCTATACTTGCTCTCCCGACCTTACCCCCACCATTGTATTATACGGTCTGGTGCCCACACAAAATACAACCCCCACCTATCACCCAACAACCCCCCACCTCAACCAGTCATCCCACGTGGAGCTTGTACTGAGGTTATGAAAAGGTAGAGAGGTGCTGGAAAAGTCTAAGATGTTTGTGTGGTAAAATCTGCAGGGACAAAGTTGTGGCAAGGAGAAGTCATCATGTTGGTCTGAACTGGATGGAAAAGAAAACAGAAAGTGAAAGCTCCCCATCACAGAAGACATCACTTGTGAGTCACTGGATGTAACTGTACTGTAACCACTTATGTGTCTGCAGCGTGCCTGTGTACAACGGGTGTCTACCTCTGTATGGTTACGGTTTGGTGGGAATATTTGTAGTAGTGGTAGTAGTATAATGGTTTATACTCAGTCACAATATGGTGGTATTATTCACTCACTATGTGGTGGTGATATGTGGTCATGGTGTTATGGTATTATTCCGTCACTATGTGGTGGTGACATGTGGTGGTATTATTCCATCACTATGTGGTGGTGACATGTGGTGGTATTGTTCCATCACTATGTGGTGGTGACATGTGGTTGGTATTATTCCATCACTATGTGGTGGTGATATGTGGTGGTATTATTCCATCACTATGTGGTGGTGATATGTGCACGTGATATGGCAGTATTATTTTGTCTTTGTATAGTGGTATCATTGATAACATTGGTCTTGGTATACTTGTCTGTGCAGTGACAGAATTGTGATAATAGATGCTGCTTGTATAGCTGTATTATATGGTCACTGTATGACCATTATTTAGAGGAGTAATCCATCGAAAATTGTCTTTACAGCTATTTGTATATATTTTTGTATATCCAATATATTATTTTATATAAATTCTTCCTAATACACCCTAGTAACACCACTGTTGTGTTAGCGCAATTGTGTATTTTCTTCCATTCCACCTAGCTGTGTGTAACGATTTCCAACCAGGATTGTGTATGGCGGATCCTCTGGGCCCACCGCGGGCACAGATGGTAACACTCGCGGTGGGTAGCTGAAGTGCAGGACTGGATAGCCGGGTTTGCGGGAATTTAATACAGGAAACCGGGGGTTTAAAGCCTTTAAAACCAAAAGGGCCCACAGCCCCGGTTGAAAGTGGTGAACGTTTTGGGAACGCCCCAGGAGTTAGCAGCAAAGGAAATGGCAAAGGTAAACATGGGTTTTTGGGGCGATTGGGGGAAGGGGGGCAGGCTTCAAGCAGGAACTGGAAAAACTTTAAGGTTACAGCAGAAATTTCAGCACCCAAAGGGGGTCAATTTTTTCCTTAAAAAAGCCAGGGGTCAGAGGTCACTGGGCAGGAACAGGAACACTGGATCTTTAAGTGTAGTGCAGTGCCACGCGAATGCCCCGAGAGAGAGCACGAGTGCGCACGGAACGCCAGGGAGCCGGGGGTCACTGGGACTTGAATCTGCCACAGGGAAAAGCTGCAGTACTCCAGGGGAAACAGGGAAAAAGGTAAGAGCCAGAGCCAAGGGGGCAAAAAAGGAAGTCCAGCAGTGGGAGACAGGAAAACGTGCGGTTCCCCAGCAGGGCCACCCGGGAGAAAAATTGGGCAGAACCCCCCCCAAGGGCCCTCCCCTCCGGGGTTTCCAAAAAAACCCAAAACCCCCAAGCCCGCCAACTCCCTTTTCCGGTTTCCCCCGGAAAATGTTTCAGAGGGGGGTGTCCAGAGATTCCCCCAAAAAACTTCAGGACCGGGGGGGCCCGAAGCAGAACAATAGGCAGGGGGTGGGGTGAGGGGGATCAAGGTGTTGACGACTAAGGCTCTTACTGCACTTGAGGTTCCTCCACAACGAACACAAATGGCAAAAAACGGGTGGGCGGACTCCATATGGGGGGTTTTTGAACAGCGGAGGGGGCAATGTTTGTCCCATTGTTTTTTCCAATCCGGGGATGGGCTTGAGGGAACCACGGAAGCCCGAGCAGGACTGGGCAGGCAACTTGGCAGGACGAAGAAGGACAACTTTTCCTTTTTGGGAACTCCAACCTTCAAATACACAGGAAAGGGTACGGGAAAAGGACTGGGTTCCCTTTAGGATTTTCCCCGTTGATTGATGAAAACATAGGGGCTTCTCTAGAGGGGGCAGGGAAGCCCAACTTTCCAGCAGAAGGATGGAAAGTTCTCGGAGGAGCCGGAAAAAAACCGGGAGAGCAGGAACTTCATAGGCAGCACCAGAAGAAAAACGGAGAGTGACCGGAGTGGTCAGACGAGGGGCAGACACACCATTATTCAGGGTCACTTCACTCACAACACCATGGCACTGAGGTTTCCGGGGTGCAGCAGGGGGGACTGGGTAGTTTTTTCAGATAATGTCGGGGACCCCACAGTAGAGACATAGTTTTAAGCTGCGTCGACGGGTGGTTCCTCTGAGGAGAGAGATTTTCGGGGTTACTTCCAAGGCCCCCTTGGGGGAACACAGGTGCAGGTAGGTTTTACTTGGGGTTTTAGGAAAAAGGCTGGAGGGTTCGAGGCCCGGGAGACACGGCTGCTGGGGTAAACTCAGCTCCCCTTGTTAAAAAAAGGATGTTGACCGGGGATAGAGGAGTGGTGGTCCCCAAGGTGGTAGAAAACACGACCAGCAACCATCCTTGAGTGTCCCAAGGGGCCCCCCCCCCCCCCCCCAGAAAAGGGCAACAAGGGTCACATTTTACCCAAACAAGCCGGGGGCCAGGGATGGAACTGGAGGCATACTGGCCCACGGGGAGCCCTTGAGGAAACGAGAGAGAAAATGCTAGATTTGTTGGCCCAAATGCTCGAAGGTTTATAAGGCGGGGGCTCCAAATCGGCAGACAAGGCAGGTGCGGCTGGGACTGGCTTTTACCAAAATCACTGTTGACGCTTGGGGCGCAATGCCCCCATGCCACTGGGGGCACTCCCTGAGGGTCGCATAAATAATCCCGAGCACCCACAGTGTCCGAGGTCTTCCATGGCCCGAACGCTGTCGGCGATCTATTCACCGTATGGGGACCCTCTGGGAGCAATACGGGAAGTACCACTGCGGGGCAGAGAGCGAGCCTCTTGCTTGCGTTGACCTGGACGGGCCCCAGACTTGTGGATATTTGGGTTTTCCCCACAACAGCATTCATCAGGCCGCCTGTGCCAGAAGACAGAGCGCCTGGGAGTCGGAGCAGTGAGGAAGAGAGGTAAGTACTTGTATTTTTTTTTAAACCCTGCCTATGGGGGACATATACCTGCCAATAATCCCCTATGGGGGGACAAATTTCCCTAAAAACCTGCCTATGGGGGAAATATCCCTACCTAAAAACTCCTATGAGGAGACATATAACTCCCTTTTAACGCCTATGAAGGGACATATCCCTCCCTATACATGCCTATAACCCTCCCCAAAAGGGGGCATAATCTCCCAAAACCCTGCCAATGGAGAATATACTCCTTTCCCGTCTTTTGGGGGGAATTTAAAAACTCCTATACCGCTATGAGGTGACATTACCTGCTAAAACGCCTATGTAATTTTATTGGTACCCATTAAGGCCTTCCCTGCTATGGGGACATTAAACTCTTAAAAATTTGCCTATGGGGAACAAAAAAAACTGCCTAAAAAATATTTGCCTATGTAATTTTTTGGGTACCCCTTTTTTTTTTAATTTACCAGTCCCCCCGCTGCTTTTTTTATCCTAGGCTTATACCGACCAATATTTTTCCCCCGGGTTTTTATGGGCAAAAGTTTTTTCCTCGGTTTATATTCGGGTGGTTATTTTCGAGTATTATGGAAAAAAATTTTGAAAAAAATTGTTATCAAAATAAAAACACATATATAGTGGTCCCTCAAGTCACATAGGCCTTAGGATAGAATATATACAGAATACAATGGGCTTTCCTGGACAATTGTAATCTGAAGCCACATATTACAGCGCCATCTATGGTGATTTAGGCCGCATTTGCATTGGAGGTTACTGACAATTCTAAAAAAAGCTGGGAAAAAACATTGGGGATGCTGTGTATATTTCATTCAAATATGGAAACCGAGGACCTGATCATTCAAAAGGATTGTTGGAACCCCAAGCCAAAGGTACAGATCAGCACCACTGTTATTTTCGTTTTCTGCTCCTACGATGGAACAGAAAACCAGAAATAACACAAATGTGAACTGGGCCCTATTGGAAGATCCTGCCAATCAGCATGGGCATTTCACTGGTAAAGACTCTATTTTGCTGAAATGCATGAGTGTTTTTTAGTAGAACCCCCCCCCCGTACGTGCGGTAACAGTTATCTATGCCTTACCTGTACCAGAATAACTGCACCATTGAGTCGGGTAAGTGACATCCTGTGTTATTTTTCTGGTCCACGGCCCAAATTTTTTTTGTGTCAAAAATTTTAAAACAGAATATTTAGACAGTCACCCTAAAAAATTTATCTGAGTACGATTAAGGGTGTGCTAACTAGTGTTGAGGATTATTACAAAGTTAAAATTTGGCACTTTTTTTATTTTGATCGAAATTTTTTAGATATGCGATAATTTGGGTTTAAAAAACTGGCATCATCTATTAATATCCGCATTTTCGGCGCTTCCTGTCATTTTGGGGCCAGCAAATCAGCTTAAGAATAGAGCAGGGTGAGATTGTGTGCGACGTCATGACTGGGATGTTATGGTTGCGATGGCTAAAAATCACTGACCTCGTTTTACATGAACAGCCCTTCCCTGTTCATAAAACATGTCGTCAGGTCTCATAGCAGTAGGACGTGCGCTCTCCTGTGTCCAAAAGTTCGGGAAATTATTCTTTTTCTTCACAGGAAAGCTCTAGTTACTGTATCCTTACAACTTAGTTAATTGAGATTGGAAAATTTTTTGTAGTTAGGTGAAATTTTAAAGGAGCATCTAGCTGTAAAGTCACGGTGGGGGGGCAGGGGGGGGAGGGGCCCGGGGGAAACACAGACAAGCTCTATAAAGAATACTGGATTTAGTTCCCAAACTTTGTGTAGACATTGCACTGCAATAGCTTTATTATTAACAGTTTTTATTAAAAATTTTTCCGGGAAATTTTGGGCAGCCTAAATTTATTTGGATACACATCTTTTCTAGAACTGCGGTCTTTTGTTGGGTGCAAAACTCCATTTTTATTATCGTATCATTTCAGATAGGTGTTTTTTTTTAAATTTTCCCCCTTCCGCTTTGTGATATATCCACCTTGCAGTTAAATTGAATCCAGCAATTTTTGTAGTACACAGGTTGATAGGTCCCAAAAAATCCTTTTATTATCCGAATAATTTAGTCGTGTTTTTTCACTTTGCGCGTACAGCTTTGTTCTTGAGGCACCTTGCATTTAAAAGGGGTGAATCAGCAATTTTGTATCACCACAGGGAAATTGAAAGGTGCCAAAAAATACCTTTTTTTACCCGAATAAAATTTCAGATACGTGTTTTTTCACTTTGGCGACCAGCTTTGTTTTTGAGCACTTTGCATTAAAATGTGAATACGCAATTTTGTAGTCCCGCAGGTGATGAAGGGCCAAAAACCCCTTTTAAATTCCGATACATTTCAAAAGGGGTGTTTTTTCATTTTTGGCAGCCTTTGTTGATAGATCAAATTTGCAGTTAAATTTGAATCCGAAACTTTGTAGTCACCACAGGTGTAGTGGGCCCCAAAAATCCCTTTTAATTTCCGTATACATTTAGACAGGTGTTTTTTTTCATTTTTTGGTCAGTCAAGCTTTGTTCTGAGCTATTTGTAGTTAAATTTGAATACAGAAATTTTGTTTAGATTTTAGGGATTTTAGAATAGCTTGATTTTTGGGCTTTTAATAAGAGACTTTCCAAATCAGGTCATGTTTTGAATTTTTGGTGGCATTTTGCTGTGACATGCAGCTATACTACGGGTCCTATTATAAAAAAAATGTTGTTTCTAACAGACATTTGTTCTTCACAATTGTCAAGCGTGGCTCAAGGGTGATGGTGCTGTCAGATACAGGAATAGGTAGGACACTGTTAATGGACACATATTGCAAAATGACTTGTTTTTGCAAGATCTTTAACATAGCTATCAATCCCTGTATTGAGACAACCCATTTAATACAATTAAAAAAGAGAAACAAGAGACTGGTGGGATTCCATCCATTTTAAAAATGTGTTTTCTAGAATTAAACTACTAAAAAACTTGCATGTACAAAATAGCTGGTAAAAAAAATTCTCTCTGAATTGTACAAGGGAGGTACAGGAAACTTGACCAGATGTAGGTTATTCAGAGGACATGGAGTATGGAGCACGGACAGAGAACAAAGTACAGAGACAATTTCCTCCAGCACGTTGAGTAAAATGAGAAAAAGAATGCCAAGAAAAAGGGCACCTGAGTGGAAAAAGGAGCGTTAACCACCAGTATTTCCAAGTGAAGCTCAATTGGTCCGCACTCATACGGAGGGGCAAGCGCTACCTAGGTACAGGGACAGTATATGGTCAGTGAAACTAAAAATGGTGGTTGAAAGACTCCTTTTTCTGGCACTTTTTAATGTGGGGTCATGCAGGTTTGGGGCTCATGCTGTGGCCAGGACAGGATAGTCAATGTCCAGTGAAACTAAAATGGTGGTTGAAAGACTCCTTTTTCGGCACTTTTTATCGGTCATGAGTTGGGATCATGCTGGGCTCAGGACGGAAGTCTTGTCCAGTGAAATAAAAGGGTTTGTTTTAAATTTTTTTCTTTTTTTGAAGCCTGAAATGTGGCAAAAGGTTGAAAAGTTCAAGGGGGCCGAATACTTTCGCAAGGCACTGTATGTAGCATTGTATTCTAAACTTTAGCACATTGTGTGCCAGACCTGACACCTCTGAATATGATTCGTAGGATTAGACACATTTATAAATGTGTAATGCCGAAAGCAGGCACAACACTGTTGGTACAAGCCAGAACAAGTTGTCGTAGACTAACTAGATTTGCCACTAGGGCACAAGATAAAGGCCTAAAGGCCACACTGTGACTTGCTGCGCCACTTTTTGGCACATTTTATGACACTGTTTTGAAGCAACCACAATCATAAATGTGGGCCATTGTGTATTCTGTACATAACCCTGAGGAAGCTTCTGTTCCCTGCCAAGAAAGTGGTTTATAGCTTCTAGCAGCAATTTCTGATGTTTATATGCTGGGACATGTTATCTGCATCAGTTTAGTGCTCATTTTTACTTTAGTCTTTACTTTTCTTATTTTGGGTGACATTTTAGGACTTCAGAACCAATTTCTAGTTTTCGAGAGAAATACGGTCTCATGTTACTTTGTATTCAACTTACATGGTCACCTGGGAGCCAATTAATATTGTAACTTAGTACGGTACTTCATATTCCCGTGCTTGTACTGACTTGTTAAATAAAGTTATTTTGTCTATCAAGGAAAATTGTAAATTTCTTTAAATATAAAGATAAAAACTGTGGCGCTTTGCTTTTTCTGCCACTACAATAAATTTGTCTAAATACAAAACGCATGGCTGATGGAATGCAATGGAGCAAAAATAAAATCCTTCTTGTTCTTCTAAAAGGGGTTTTGCCACTTGGCAAAGATCCCTGTGGATGCCGGCTAATAATTCGCTATGAGTCGGGCTCAGTGAATGGGGAAAGGGCCGCACTTTTGCAGCTCTCCCCCATTCATGTCTACTGGCACAAAATAGATTTCCTACCCATATAGCAGGTAGGTACACTGCCCTAATTGGTAGGTTATCCTCCCCTTTTAGGTAGTAAGCCTCTTAACTAGGTT